>JAVJIF010022103.1:0-55416 GCA_038442645.1 Agave tequilana
TTGGCTTCATATTGGAGATAATCAGCTGAACGGTGGACTTGAATTCCTCGCCTCTCTTTCCGCATGCAAGAATCTACAGTTCCTTCAAATATGGGGGAACGAGTTCGAAGGTGTTCTTCCATATTCCATTGGGAATCTCTCATCAGCTCTGCAGCTTTTCCTTGCTTTTGAAAATAACATTACAGGTAGTATCCCTCCTACAATAGGCAACATCAGTGGCCTTACGTTTCTATCTTTGCATATGAATGAGCTGACCGGGACAATACCGTTGGCGATGACAAGGTTACATAATTTGCAGTCGATGAACCTAGCTGTCAACAGGGTAACTGGTTTGATTCCATTTGAGATTGGTCTAATGACAAATTTGTCACGCCCCGCAATCATAATACTCATATAAAGGGTACGTGACGAGAGCCGGCGACGTATAAATACGTTAAGCCTCAGTACATTGATTCAAAATAAAACAAAGTTTATTCATTAATCCAGCTAGAAGAAGTCAAATACATGATGTCACCAAAAGTTTTATTTATTACAACATAAAGAAATCATAGAAAACACTACAATAAACGTCTCTCACATATGAAGTAGGAAGGATCTGTCTACTGAAGATCAGCGAGGTGCTCGAAGTACTCCTGCTCCTGCAGAGTCTCTGGATCAGAACCTGAGCAAGCAACTCAGGGTCGTCAATAGCGACCTTAATTAATGATAAAAAGATGGGAATATAAAAATAACATGTAAAGTCTAACAACACATGTATAATTCAAGTATATGAGTCATAATGTAACACAGTGTTATACACTATATAACCATTTATTACTGCAATCTATCCTATGTACAGTCATGTGTCAAAATGTCATGTGTATGTCTATTCTTATTGTCTAGTTATTTGAAATGGATAGTTGGAGATGGGTATCTGTGTTTTAGGTGGGTCCCGTACATACCGGGACCACGGCCTCAGTTTCCTGGCGCTGAACCAGGCCGTACCACTAGGTACTCAGTAACAGTAACAGTAATCTCACTGTGTAAACAGTGGAACAGTAACAATACGATGGGATGTCAGTCATCCCCTAGGAACCCTGCAGTGGAAGCCTCAGTCGGCTGCGCAACCTGTATCTTAGGTCCACCCAAAATACCGATACCATCTCCTCTATCAATTTCCCCACCCGGTGTAAGTTATCTAATAATCATGTTATGTAAATCACTGGTATGACAGTAACAGTAAATGACAATGTAACAGTACAACAGTATGTAATTTCCAGTGACTTGATAACATAATCCATCTCATCATTTACAATTTTAAACAATTTTCAGATTTCTAGAAACCCAACAATAACTTTAATAGCTTAACCATTTAATAATAGAATTAACAAACATTTCATAATAAATGTAAATAACAGTACTTGCACAGTGAGTGAAGAACACTCACCTGGCTACCACGCGTCCAAGCACCAATCGAAGAAATCTACATATATATATATATATATATATATATATATATATATATATATATATATATATATACCGAATTAGAAAATTATCGAACTTTCATATATCGACTTTTACATGAAATATCCTATTTATTTAGTATTTTAAATCAAATGTGAACAATCCGGATCTTTAAATAAGGTTGCATAATGAAGTATAAAGTTTATGAGATTTTCAGATTTTATTTACTAATTTTTATGTGTTTTAAATGGTTTAAAATATGAAATTTTCTTAACGGGTCTGAAATTAGAATAGCGGGTTTTAATCTTTAAATGCCGTGGTTCAGCCCCATATGAGCTGCAATTTACTCCAAACTTTTTATGGAGATAGTAGGACTTATCTAGATATTTATACATATTTTTATTTATTTTTTCCAAATTTTTATCTAGTTAAAAAAAATTGTTTTTTAAAACTTAACGGGTCTGATTTTTGTAATTGGGTTGGATTAAAATGAATTGGGCTTCATTTATTTCCTGTTTTTTCTTCTTTTTGTTTTTCTGGTTTCTGGTCTGGTCCAATGACCAGGCCCAATTCTTTTTCCTCTCTATATATATTTTTTTTTTCTGGCCTGGCCCATTGGCCAGGCCCAGTTTCCTATTTCTTTTTTTTTTTTTTTTCTGTTTTCCTTTTCTTTATTTCTGGGCTGGCCAATGATGGCCCAGTTTCCTTTTCCTTTTTTTTTTTTCTTTTCTTTATTTCTGGGCTGGGCCAATGATGGCCCAGTTTCCTTTTTTTTTCTTTCTTCTTTTTTTTTTCTTTTTTTTTTCTAAATATTTCTATTAGAGAATCTTATATTATTTATATAAATTTTACTTAGATCAAGGTAAAGATTTTGATGATGGAGAAATTCTTAAAAAGGTAGATCTATGCATGGTACTCCGGTTAAATTATAATTTTTTTAATTCATGTCAATTTTAAATTATGGTATATTACCAAAATTCATATTCATATAAATTAATTTAAATTTAGGGAAGATCTAAGTTTTCACAACAAAAAGGGAATCTTAAACATGCTATGCTAATTAAATATTTGAATTAATTAAAAAATCAAATTTCTATACTTACTTGTTTCCTTGCTTTCTCCTTGACCTTGTATCCCGAAATCCTTCTTCGTTCACAATCAATTTGAGGGAAAATATAAAGATAAGGAAAGTTATACTAGGGTTTCTCTTGATGTAGGAGAGAAAGAAATGTTTAGGTTATATAAGGCTATAAGAGATATTTTTTTTGAACCTGGACTCCAATTAGGCTAGAAAAACAATATGGATAAGAATGGAAAGTTAGGCTATAAGAGATTTTTTTTTTTTTCTTGAACCTGGACTCTAACTAGGCTAGATTAGCAATTTAGATAAGAATGGAAAGTTATAGAAAATCTCAAAGAGATTTGATTTAGATTTAAAATTACAGATTGTCTAGCTTATTAGATTCAAATTAAATTTTGAGTGCTCTTAAATTACACGCCAATGTGGCACAATGGTAACTCTCTTCTCTCCCTTGTTGGGGACCTAAGTTCAATCCCCAGTGCTAGCATATATATATTATTATTATTATTTTCATTTTATTTTATTTTTGGTATTAAAAGTACATGAGTATTACATTCTGCCCACCTAATAAGAAAATTTCGTCCTCGAAATTTAAATTTAAGAGGAAGAAAGAAGTTACCTAATCACCATGAAATAAGCGAGGATAGCGATCGCGAATAATGTCCTCTCGCTCCCACGTCGCTTCTCCTGGAGATCGCCTGCCCCAAGACACCAAAACAAGTGGGATGATCTGCTTCTTCAGCTCTTTGGTGGTCCGATCCAGAATAGCCATAGGTCTTTCAGTGTAGGATAAATCCGGCCGAAGCTCCAGCTCAGTATGATCCAAAACATGATTGTCATCTCTGACATACCTTCTTAACTGAGAAACATGGAAGACATCATGCACGCCATCCAAAGAGGGTGGTAATGCCAGTCTATAAGGCACTTCCCCCAGACGCTCTAGAACCTCAAAGGGTCCAATGAACCTCGGACTCAGCTAGGCTAGATTAGCAATTTAGATAAGAATGGAAAGTTATAGAAAATCTCAAAGAGATTTAATTTAGATTTAAAATTACAGATTGTCTAGCTTATTAGATTCAAATTAAATTTTGAGTGCTCTTAAATTACACGCCAATGTGGCACAATGGTAACTCTCTTTTCTCCCTTGTTGGGGACCTAAGTTCAATCCCCAGTGCTAGCATATATATATATTATTATTTTTTTTCATTTTATTTTATTTTTGGTATTAAAAGTACATGAGTATTACAAAATTTGAATGTCATAGAATTCCAGTATAATGCACTCAGTGGGCCGATACCAGATTCACTGGCCAACATTACGAGGATACAATACATCTGGCTTCATTACAATAAACTATCGTCAAGCCTTCCGGAGAGCTTATGGACCTTGGGAAGCCTCCTCCAGTTATAGTTCAGTAAGATAAGTTGGAACTCTTGCACCTGACTGATTACAGTCTTAAGAGTTCTGAAATTCTAAAGCAAATTCTAAACTGGCAGTGGAGTTCTGAAATTGTTGGAATATGAAGAATATAAATATGAATCTTCGAGTTGAATTATGGCGAGATCCGTTGATCGAATCAATTGGATGATGGTTGGAGTGTGTTCTCCTTTCATTGGGGATGAACGTAGTATATTCACATGTTCAATTCCGACTTCGAATGAATGAGATATTCAAGTCTAAAGATTGCCTAGTTCAAAGCCAAAATGGGACTAAAGGTAGCTAAAAGCATTTAGTCCCACATTGACCGTGGGATAGAAGTTCGTGGTGTTTAAATAGAGAAAATTGAGAACAAAGGGCGTGCCCTTTTGGGTACTTGGAGTTTTCGTGCGCGATTGGGAGGGAACCATGCCCGTACATGCGCGCGCGCACCGCCGGCGGCGGCCGGCCGGCGCCGGCGCCGGTGCCGGGCTCGGGCCTGGGTTCGAGTTCAGGTTCCCTACCCGGCCTGGTTCTTTTTGAATCAGGTCTGCGGGTATGGGTTGCGAGCATACCGCTCCGCTACCCGAACCGGACCCCCGCTGTTGGGTGCCAACAGCTGCGACTGTTGGGTGCCAACAGCTGCGTCAGTTAGGCAGCCAACAGTTGTGACTGTTGGGTAGCCAACAGTTGCAACCTTTCGTTGGGTTCGGACCCATTGGCCCCTCCTAGAGTGCTATAAATAGCGCGGATTCTCAATTGAAAACACACCAACACCAAGTAAACAGCTCTCTCTCTTTCTATCTGAGTTCTGAAGCAGAAGCAAGCCTGCGTTCTGAACTGGGAAGTAGAGTTCCAAAGCGACTTCCAGCGAGAAGTGGGAAATCCGTAACTCGGTTTCCGAAGCGACTTCCAAAGAAGATTCTGCAAAATTCGTTCTGAAAGAGGGCTTAGAAAATTCAACAAATTCTTTTATAGAATTGTTGTCTGAATCTAAGACTTCTGAAGAAGAATATTCTTCAACCTTCCTTCGTCCTCAACAGTGGGTGCTACTCCAAAGTAAAGGCAAATATTCATCCGAAATTTGTCCTTGTACCGCTGCTTCAACGATCCTGTGAAGGTACTGGTTGACTACGGTTCGACCGTACGGTGATTTGGTAGTGCTATCCAAATACCGTGAAGGAGTGTTGTATCTTGGGAGACCAGCGTCCATTATCCCGTTAGCACCGGTGCGGGGGACGTAGTTGTCTTAAAAAGATTCGCTCTAAGCGTACCTCACTCCAAATACTGTATAAGTGAATTAAGTCCTTTATACAGGGGATATACTTTACAGTATATCGAGACTGATTTAGATTCAGTCTAATTGGTATTTAACCAAGGAAGGAAATTGAACGGTGGTTCTTAAATTAAGGAACGTTCTATTGAACGGAAAACCTCCCACCTGATATTTGCCGACCTGGCCAATTAGATTGTTGATATCTCAGTGATCTTGATTAGTTGTCAGATTGATTCCTGTTAAGCAGAGAACCAACACTTCAATTACACCTCCCACCTTGCTCTGGAAATGTTGATAACTCCACAAGAAAACTACAATCACTCAAGTATATCATCCCGCTTACTGTGTTTGGTGTAGTTCTCTTCACTTGGTTATGTCTTAAATATGCATTTAATTGGAGGAGGCAAGGCAAGACTCAGGGTGATATGACCAATTTTGATGAATATCCAGTCATTTCGCACCATGAGCTAGTTCGTGCGACATCCAACTTCAAGGAGGCAAATTTATTAGGAAGAGGGGGCTTTGGTTCAGTGTTCAAAGGATGGCTTGATAATGGGACGGCCATAGCAGTAAAAGTCTTGAACTTAGAAGTAGAAGGAGCCTTGAAGAGTTTTGATGCAGAATGCCATGTCTTGAGGGCGGTTCGACACAGAAATCTCATTAAAATCATAAGTGTTTGTTCCAATTTGGACTTTAAAGCTCTTGTCCTCGAATTCATGCACAATGGAAATCTTGAGCAATGGTTGTATTCCGACAACTACTTCCTAAGTCTACTCCAGAGGTTGAATATAATGATAGATGTATCAAGGGCGCTTGAATACCTCCACCATCATCATCCACATGTCGTGTTGCATTGTGATTTGAAGCCTACAAATGTTTTGTTAGATGAAGAGAGGGTATGTAATATCCCTAATCTAAACTACTGTATTTTTATTTTCTTCAAGTATTTATTTCAATTTAATGAGTATTTTTATTTAATCAAGTTAATTTATTATTTTCCTGAGATTATTATTATTAAGTATGAAAATTATTTTTGAGACAGTAATTGGTAATTTGACATTGTATATTTACCATGATTATTAATATTCCCTCTTGATTATTATTTATTGCAATTATCAGTAGTGTTAATATTATTACTACTTATTTTAGTAGTTGTTGTTACTGATATTTCTGATATTCATTATTAGTGTTCTATTATTATTGTATTTAAGTATTGCGAGTTGCTATTGGTATTATTAATATTATTATTTTGGTTAGGCAATGTTACTATTAATGTTGGATTATTATTTGTAGTGGTGTATTCCTTTCCCTTGATTTCCATACATGTCTTATTCTTTGATCCCATACTCATTAGACCCGTCCCTAATTTTACCCATTAGCGATCCTATGACTATTTGGATTCTAGCCCATTACCCATACTCTTGTTGTCTTGATCCTTATACCCATTATGAAACCTGGTGCCATACCCGTTATCTAATCCATTACCCAAATCCAAACCAAGACCCAATACTTAACCTAATTGGATCCTACCCATTAGCCTATTTAGATCCAATACCCATTGGTGACCTGAAACCCATTACTTATTTACTTGGTGATCCATAACCCAACACCTATCCACCTATTGGATCCTAATCTAGTATTACCCTCAAACCCAATACCTATTAGACCCATAACCCACTCCTATATATAAACCTATTGTTAACCTAAACCTAGATCTTAACCTAGATCTAATCTCCTCCTTCACAAAGTTGCTGCCGCAACCTCCCTTCTCCCTCTTTCCAACAGCAGCCGAGCAAGATCCAGCAGCCTTCCCTCTTGGCTGGCCATCACCATCCAGCCCAGGCACCATGGCAACAGCACATACCCCAGCAAAGCCGGCCTCCTCCTTGGCTGCGCAACCAGACCGCCCACCTCTTCTCCTCTCCCTCCTTGCAGCCGTGCGCCTCTCCCATGGCAGATTCGACAACAGCAGATCCACCAGCAGCAGCAACAGCCGAGCGAGGCAGCCCCCTACTCGGCCATTACCTCTCCAGGCTGAGCCCAGACCAGCACCAGATCCAGACCCCCTCCAGCAGGGCAGCAGCAGCACCGGATCCTCTCCTCCTGCAGATCCAACAGGCGGCCATCATCTCCCTTGGCTGCGCACCAACGGCGCATCAACAGCGACACGGCATCAGCAGATCAGCGCACGCCAGATCCAACAGCGAGCAGGCCGTTCTCCTGATCCACGTCAGGCCGTCGTCGGAGACCAGCACAGTGGCCTTCTCCAGCACCTTGGCCACCCTCCCATGCATTCCGATAGCGAGGAACGGCACCACAGCGACCGCGGCAGCGACTCGGCCCTTGACGCGCACAGCAGCGAACGACACCCAATGTGAGTGTAATCTCCTCCTCCTTTCGATTCTTTTATTATGTGCATCTTGTTCTGTTATGATTCAATTGTGTACATGGATTAGTGTAGAGATTGTGTATGTTGATGTGTGCAAGAGAGGATGCATTTACATATTTTATTGTGTGGGAAAATAGAATTGTTGTATCTCTGTTTTTCTGTTCTGGCACTGGATTAGTCGACTTGACTAATCTATTAGTCGACTAATCCATGTATTAGTCGACTTACCCAGCACCCCTAGTCGACTAGGTTTCTTCCCAGGAATGTATTGACTCTCTGTTTTCCCTGCTGGTCGACTTGATCACCTTTATAGTCGACTAGCAGTTGGTGTAGTCGACTTACCCTTTGCCCTAGTCGACTAATAGTTGGACCTGGAGCTGCGTAACTCTCTGTATCTGTCCCAGTCAACTTGGTTTACCTGTGCAGTCGACTTAGCCTGAGTGTAGTCGACTTGGACTACCCTTGTAGTCGACTAACTCCTCCTCCAGTCGACTAATCATCACCCCTAGTCGACTAGTGTCTATCTGATTGTTATGTATAGATATCTGATGGATTGTAGACTTTACCCATGTGTGATGTAATGGATGTAGATGGATGTACATGATTTCTAGAGATGGATATTGGATGGAATGACTTGATCGAATAGATCTTAGATATATGTATATGTTATGGTACCTAGTATCGAGATATCATGATAGAACTCATGCATGAATATGTGGTGATACCGAGTGTTGGGATATTATGATTGATCATTAATAGAAGTGGTGATTGTGAAGACTTGAGAAACAGATTAAATTGTTAGAGAGAGAGCTGAGCTGGGTTATGGATATATGTTGGAACAGTGATTAATGTATCGGAATACTTGATGTGTATTGATAATTGACGAACGTGTAACTATTGGAATATGAGTTGGTTGTATGGCTTTAGATTGATCTGGACTTATGATATTTACATTGAATGATGATCAGTAATTTAATATGACTTTATTAGTTGAGTTGTGACTTACAATGATCTGGGCTAGAGGTTATCCAGAATCTATATTCCTCATATTGGAGCCTGACTTGTTTTGAGATGAGATTGACGTTGTTGGCATTTGAGATTCATTAGATGATATGTCGTTGATATTAAGTATCAGTAGTAGCTATTCTATATTGTAGTTGATCGAGGACATATTGGATGTGATCTTACCTTACTAAAAGATTATGACGATTGGATTGGTACATGGACTTATTCAGAGTTGGACTGAACTTGTGTTATAGATGATATTGGATTTACATTCTTTATGATTAAGCCCGATCTGCATTAAGATGAGATGATATATTTCAAGTAGAGTACTTTCCAGACTTGATATTCATTTATTGGTGATGACTTGATGATGATTCATTCAGAGGTTGATGTATACTTGTTATGATGTTAGAGACTGGATTACTTCAGTTATCAGAGATGACTTAATATGATAGTGAGTCTATTTGATATCAGTGATGCTGTACTTCGGAGTTACCAGATAGCAGTTATCAGTTATCAGTAGATTTGATTATCTTTTGATGATAACACAGGTAAGAGTTTAGTTGGATATTGGTGCACTGAACTTAACTGGTCATACCTGGCACCTGACTGATAACCTAGTATTCATATTACTGGAAGTTACGGGAAATGTTTGGTTGACTGTAACACCGTATACAATTTTATTGTTCATCGTATACACGGTTACTGTTACTGTTACTGTTACTGTTACTGTTACTGATATTGTTCACCGTGTATACGATTACTGATTGATTATTACTGTACTGATATTGTTACCGTCCCGTAGCATCCCAGTAATTGAAATGGCATGAGGTATTGATTGTGACTGATGGCATTACCTAACTGACTGTACACTAGACACCTTTCACGGGACCTTGGCATATGACTGTATCACTATTACTTGACATCTAGTACTCCTGTACCCCCCTGTATCCATGTCCCATGCACTGTTGACCTGTTAATAGCACAGTCAAACCGGCGTCCGGCGGTTTGCCGCCTGGTGTCGGGATGACGAGGATGTATCCCACAATCGTACTAGCGTCCGGTGGATCCTGAATGGAACTAAGTGCCACACGGAACAAAGTGCCATAACACACACGTGGTGGGGGCCACCTGGTGGGGGCCACCTCTAGAATCCATTCCCTCAGAGCAAAGTGCCACACGGAGCAAAGTGCCACACCACACACGTGGTGGGGGCCACCTCTTGAATCTGTAGGGCTATCTACTGATTGTGCCACCTGGTGTTAGCGTGATATTACATTCTCAGTGCCTATTAGCATCCACACTTGTATGTTGATAACACCTTGAATGTTTTGAATGATAACATAGAACACTACTGATTGTTTATTGAATGTTTTGAATGAACACATTGTGTTATGCCCTGAATGGTTATCCTACCTTATGACATATGACGGTATACATGATTGTAACCAGAACCACATGATTGTAACCAGGACCAGACTTGTGACCAGACTTAGATACCAGACTAGTGACATGTGATAGATTACACGCCTTAACATTGATTGTTTATTTACAGTTGTGACAATTATATTCTACCTTTATTCATGTTATTATTATGTGTATTACTGTTCAGTTATTTATCTTATTATTTAGCCTTTTCTATTTATAGTTGCTCTTACTATTATTTATGCACATTGTTTCTTCTGCACGAGCTCTTTCCCCTTTACACACATACTCACCACGGTCGCGTTCTGACGACCCTTGATTTGCATGTCCAGATATTGGACGGTTTGTTTCTCTTGTGCAGGTGTTCGATGAGACCGTCCATAATGCGAGGAGCTTGAGTTCCTCTCTGTTTCTGGTATCCTAATCTCTTTTATATTCCTGTCATTTCTTAATTCTACCTTTATCGCTTTCAGCTGCCATTTTCTTGTCAATTATTCATCTGTTATCATGTATATGTATTATTGCAGTGATCGATGATTATTATAGTTCTGATTTATAACTTGTTCATGTTACTTTTAGGCTTAGCGTGTATACGTGGGGTATTTTCCTCGCGTATATACGTCGCCGACCTTCGTCGCGACTCCGCTCCAGCGTATTTTGGGAAGCGGGGCGTGACAGGGTAGCACATGTGAGCGACTTTGGCATCGCTAAACTTCTCCTTTGCAGTAGTAGGTCTATCACATCAGCAACTACACCAGGCACCATTGGCTACATAGCTCCAGGTAATCAAAAGACCCAAATGGAGTTAATCAGTAAACTTCAAAGTTATATTCTTGTAAATCCCTTTCTAAAAACGAAAAAAATAACTTTTTGAAAACTCTGAGCCATTACTCCTATTTTTGTAAGGGAAAATTTGTCTCTCTATGCAAGGGTGACAATATAGCTAGGTTCATAAATCAATTATCCAACCATAAATATGACTTTCCAAAAAAAACATAAGTAATACTGATTGCATATTGAGGTGACAAGCACATTATGTTTTTGGATTTGCTTTCTATTTCAGTTGAATTAGTATACAATTATTTTCTTTTAACTGATTACAGAATAAATTGATTTTGGATTGTTTTAAGAGCTATGTAATTGGTTGAATACAATGCCTAAAGACATGTAGGACAGTAGAGTTTAATGTTAAATAGATTATTATTTATTTTATTTATAGTTCTATTATGTCATATAATATTTTGTGGACATATTGTTAACAAGTATTTGATGTTTGATAAGAAATTCTCAATTCTTCTAAATGAAAAATCCTGGTGTTTGCTTTTACAATTTAAAGTACTGGTCTGACCAAATTCTGAAAAATGCAAGCTTACATGGTTGTTGATGTGATAATTAACAGTAAATGGTGATATTATCTTTTGTTTATACAATTGTTTCATTTGTTGTTGTGTGCGCGACTGATTGGTAGTGAAAAGTGCATTTTTATCATCATATTTACCATCACATTTTCATATTTATTCAATTAATTCTGCACATTTATTAATAATTTGTAATTTATTGTGTGCAGGCCTCGAATTATTAATTTAACAATAAATAAAACTTAAAGAGCCCAAAAGCCCAGATCCAAACCCATATTTGAAGCCCAAGAGTCAAAGTGCAAATATCAGATTGTCAAAGTGCAAATATACAAGGGCTAAAGTTGCAATTATTAAAGTTTAGGGAAGGATAGAATTCTACCCAACCCTAAACTCTTGCAGGATGTGCATAAAAGCCAAAGATAAGAAGGGAATTCGTAGATAAAAGATTTGAGATACTTGAGATCAAGGTAACTTGATTACTAAGTTATCTCGAAATCCCAAGATGGAGAGCCAGGATCACGCTTCCAGAAGCAAAAGCCCACATGGACGGACCAGGAGAGGCCACGCGCCAAAGCGCGTGGCCAGAAGAGCCAACTTTGCCGCAAATTTGCGGCAAAACTCTGGTTTTTGCGGCAAAATTGTAACGCCCTGATCCTGGCGGATACGGAGACATTACTGCAACGTATATTCGCAAGTCAGAAGTACCTTCACGTATATACGCTAAGCATCAGTACAGGTAAGAATCAGAGTACGGAAGCAAGTGGTGCATTATACATTCCAACATATGAGTACAATTACAAAGTTATCACCAGAGGTGATCTAATATTACATGAATATTACATCACTGATATGCGCAATTGCGAGATTACAAAGAGATGTACAAGTATGAACAGTATAAAAGGGCACTCACGAGTTTACAAAAGGAAAACTCGAGAGGCACACAGGGGGCCTGGAAGGATAGAGCTTCAGATGGTCTGCTGGAGATCCATGCTTCCGCTGCGCCACTCTGATCAGCAACTGGGATTCTGCAAGCTCCAAGCTCCATGACCTGGATATGAGAATCCAGGGGAGTCAGATGAAACTCCCCAGGCGAGTGGTAAAGCAAAAGCCAAGTGGCGAGCAAGGGTAAGCACATGTATAGCGATAAAACCAAATAAAGTCGAGGACGAGCAAATCTGATTGTATGGTTTCAGATTACGGCTCCATAAGACTAGTACGTCGAAGGAATAATCCAAACAAGGAAACCCTCATCTATATACCTTTATCTCATGTCACCATAATTCAAGCACATACAACCCGACTGTACTCAGGGCATGATAAGAAAATGAATAGGAGGCAAGTGGATATAAGGGATAAAGCAGAGTATGAGCAGTTAATACGATAATACTCATAAAGCCGAAAATCCGAAGTAAAATCCAGGACAAGCAAATATGGTAAGGCATATCACAGATTCAAAGCCGTTTAAGCTGCAGGCTTCAGTATGCGTCCCATTCCACATACCTCTACTTACAACTTAAAGAGCCGGTTATTATCTTGACACTTTATTATTACTCGTCTTACCCTGATATCTAGCTATGTGAACTAGCGTCCCAGCACACATAGATCCATATCCGAGTAAAGCAAGATTGTTATTGGAAACCAGCGGGGGTATCAACGAACTATGTTTACAGTGGGTCCCGTACATACCCGGGACCACGGCCTAGGATTGTTCCGTTGCTTGGTGGACGGAACCCGCCGCAAGGCGAACAGGAGGGACTTATGTATGCCCTTATCATGATGGTACCAGGAAGGAGGGAGCCAGCACTCCCCTCGGTCGCCTGGAGGCCCACAGGTCAGACCGGAAGTTTTAGTTGCACAACATGCCTAATACCAGTGTAAACACGAACACATATTGATAGTCGCAAGTTTCCCCCGAACCGATGCAAGTTGTTCCTTTTATGATTTATTAGGTAATTATCAATTTACGGGAATAACAGGTGCAAGACATGATCAGGAGTTCAGGTCACTGTATATAATACAGGAATACAAGATTCAGGTCACTGCATGTAATGCAGGAATACAAGATTCAGGTCACTGCATGTAATGCAGGAATACATTCCCGTAAATGTGATAATCACAGGTCAAGTATATCATGCTGGGTGTTAAGTGATAGCATGACAGGAGGATGATATTAGACAGGTAACCAGTCATGTCAAGCGATTGATATTAGTCCGGTGGCAAGTCATGTCATAACAAGGGGTCTTGCCAAGAGGTAGCATGTCCGATGTTAGGTGATAACAAACCGGTTGGCAGGTGATATACATGTGTTAAACAGTAGCATGTAAAGGACAGGTATGAAGTAATGACATGGTAAGTGTTAAGATACATGGCATGTGATAGAATAGTAGTTGAGCACAATCAAGCGGAGCTGAGCAAGCTGGAAGTACAGACAGCAAACAGTATTTAACACTGGAGCGTCTGGCGAGGTTACCGGGACGACTCGGTTGACGTGCGAGTAGAAAATCCGGCAGCAACTCGCCTAGACGAATCTAGTGGTAAAACGCTGAACGCTGATCATGATAACCAGGCGGAGCTGAACAAGCTGGAGGCACAGGCAGCGAACAGAGTTTAGACACTAATACGCTCTGCGAGGTTACCGGGACACTCGGATTAAGATACGAGTGGAGAATCCGGCAGCAACTCGCCTAAACGAATCTAGTGAATAAAGCACTGAGCGCTAAGCATGCTCACCAGGCGGAGCTGAGAAACCTGACGATCCCAATCACGCCTCTTTCGAGACAGTGAGGGACCGGAGGCTGAAGGGTCCAGAGAAACCTGACGGTCCCAATCACGTCTCTTTCGAGATAGTGAGTGACCGGAGGCTGAAGGGTCGGCCATGCGTGGTATGAAGCAGTAGAATACAACACAGGCATAGTATATGTACAAGAATGAAACTACCCTAGTACAAGCATTCGTCACAGAGCAATACATGTCCAGATATTGGCACTCGGCCATACACAAATACAGGGACTCAGCCCAATTCATAATACATGAAAACATGGAGTAAAACACATGTCGACCCGACGAAGCGGGGAAACCCAAATGGAGGCGAGAGCGAGGACACTCGCCTAAATCACCGAAAGTGCCGAAAAGTCCAAAATCCATGGAACTCGCGCCATAAAATAATAATATATAAATATATGGAGAGAGAAAGTGAAGAGGAGAGAGAAAGAGTTAGAGAGAGAAAGAGGAAGAAACCTAGGGAGAGAAAGGGACACAGGGAGACGCGGGTTTTTGAGGGTGAAACGCGAGGGTTCGCAGACGCGGGAGTTAGCGTCGCGAAAATAACAGACACGGGAATCACAGACGCGGGAATAGCAGACGCGGGGTTCGCGTCGCGAGAATGGCAGACGCGGAATTGCAGATGCGGGATAGCAGACGCGGGGTTCGCGTCGCATAGATGCCACAAAACGCGAGGTCTGTGTTCAAGTGCGGATGCGAGGAAAACGCGGACGTGGACATGGGTTCTGAGTCGCTTTAACCCAAGAAGAACACAAACGCGGGAATAGACTCTGCGTCGTGTCAATACAGAAACGCGCGGAGCGCGTTAAGGGATTGCCCAGACGCGGGGTTGAGATCCGCGTTAGGAAACAAACAGAGAGGAGGAAAGGTGATTCCTTTGCTGCGCCCGACGAAGGGAAGTTCGGCCCCAATCCAAAAGGAGGGTACCGGCCCTAAGTCTTGCCAACGGAGGAGAACGCGGCCCCAATCCAAAAGGAGGGGCCGGCCCTTGAGGAGATGATGGAGCGGTGGTTTTTTATGAAGAGGTTTTGATGGTGGTGGTAGTTTTGGAAAAGGTAAAGGAAAAGGTGGAAGCTTAGGTGGAGTTTTGGAGTTGTGGTGGTTTCCATGGAGATGGAGGAGGAAGAAGATGAAGCTAAGGAGTTTGGAGAAGTTGTAGTGGTGGTTGTTATGGTGGAGATGAAGAAGGAGTTGGTGGAGGTTAAGGTGTTGGTGAAGAGAAGGAAGAGAAAATGAAGTGAAATGAAGAAGGAAAGATTTATATAGGATTTGGATTTGTGAAGGTGATGTAAAAATGGAAAAGAGAGGGGTTTAATTGTAAAGTGGAGGGGTGAGGTGTTTCTCTTGGCCAATCATGGCCAGCCATGGAGATGGGTGAGGTGGAGATATTTTGGAGGAGATATTTTGGTGGAAGGTTGGAGAAGAAAATGGAAGAATGGAGAAGTTTGGAGAATTTGGTGGAAAGAAAAGAAAGGAAAGAAAAAGGAAAAAGGAAAAGAAATGAAAAGGGAAGATATTCTCTTGGAAGAAAAAGTGAAAATAATTAGAGTGACGGATTCCCGGGATTCGGTTGCGGATGCGGAAAACTTTCGGGAAAATACCGAAATCGTCCCGAAATCAAGTATCTCGGAACGACCCGCAAAAATTCTCAAAAATCAAGAATATTATTTTAAGAATCATGGTGAAATTCGTTTTAAGAAATACTTTATAGTTTTTAAATTAAAAATCCTAGAATCTGCCGCCAATATCGGTCGGCACCGAATCTGGCAGAGATCCGATAAATTCTAAAAATGCCCAGAAAATGAATTAAGATAGTAAATATTATTCTAAGAAAATATGTGAAAGCAGTTTCTCAAAATTTGACTCCATTTGGAAATTAAAAATCCAGAAGTCGGTCAGCGGTGCTGGTCGACACCGGTTTTGAAGATTTTCCATTTTAATTCAGGAAAATTCCAGAAAATCATAGAAAATCTAAAATATGAGAAAATAATATTTGAAACTAAAATCGGTCAAATCTGATTACCGGAAAGACCAAATTGAGTAATACACTAGGATCGGGTCCCCGGTTCAGAGAAGGGCAGACTCTGAGTCCACGAATCCGGATCCAAGACAAAACGATCATATAAACAATTCATAATACAAAACAAATACAGGAAGTAAATCGAAAAATACGATCGAAAAAATCTGAATACGCAACTAAGTACGTATTCCGGAGCGGGGTGTTACATTCCATCCACCTTACAAAAAATTGCGTCCTCGCAATTTCGATAAGGGGTAAAATGAACACAAAGGGGACAAAGGTGGAATTTATACCAATCAAGATATGAAGCACTATAGGTAGGGCTCTCAATTTGACTGAACAATAATCATCCTCCGTACTTCCGGCTGTATACATTTTTGAACGGTACCAAATAATACTGACTGATGTCATTGCTGTGCAATAGAATTCCAGTTGTACTGCATACTTGATAGCCCTCCGAGAATAAGCCAGAATACTGAAGATAAAGGAAACCCTGATAGTCCTGAGCATAATAAAGAAGACCGATAATTAAGAATTCCGAATACCAGGCATCAATCACTCTGAAAGATAGAATAGAGAATGTAGAATATCCGTAGAGAATTCTGACTGCTGACTTCTGAAAGATAACCAGATCAGGATCCATCTGGAGAATACCGAGCTTCATAGAGTTGGCCAAAGAGATCACATAATAGCTTCATTCAGAACCAGCCACTACCTTTCTAGTATATCCATATCTTAAGTTAGTATAAAGGCTTCATAAAACCAAAACAGGGGAAAGATGGAAGAGATTAGGAATCAAAGGAAAGATGATCAAGAAATAGATAACTCTGCACTTGTAGTTGGAATGTATAACCAGGACTCTTGTATTCCAGTTGCAAATTTCTTTACCATTAATTTGCCATCTGGACGTACTGAGGATGCGAGAGCCTAGGCTCTGATACCACCCTGTAACGCCCCGATCCTGGCGGATACGGAGACATTACTGCAACGTATATACGCAAGTCAGAAGTACCTTCACGTATATACGCTAAGCATCAGTACAGGCAAGAATCAGAGTACGGAAGCAAGTGGTGCATTATACATTCCAACATATGAGTACAATTACAAAGTTATCACCAGAGGTGATCCAATATTACATGAATATTACATCACTGATATGCGCAATTGCGAGATTACAAAGAGATGTACAAGTATGAACAGTATAAAAGGGCACTCACGAGTTTACAAAAGGAAAACTCGAGAGGCACACAGGGGGCCTGGAAGGATAGAGCTTCAGATGGTCTGCTGAAAATCCATGCTTCCACTGCGCCACTCTGATCAGCAACTGGGATTCTGCAATGTAACGCCCCGATCCCACGGGTACGGGGACGTCACTGCGACGTATATATGCAGGTCAGAAGTACCCTCACGTATATACGCTAAGCATCAGTACAAGCAAGAATCAGAGTACGATAAACGTAGCGTCCATTCATATGCCAACATAAGAAGTACAAAGTACAAGGTTATCACAAGTTGTGACATACTCTTACATATCACATGCATCATATATCACAGCCAAGCACAAAAGTACGATTTACAATATAATTACAATATGCTCACGAGCTGAAGGAGGATCCCGCGAGCTCAAAAGGAAGGTCTAGCACAACAGAAACCGAGACTAGTCAGCCTGCTCGGAAAGGAAAGCTTGATCTTCCACAGAAGGCTCCACCTCGATCCAAGGTTCGGAACCTGAACATACAAATTCAAGGGAGTCAGGACCTCCCGAACAAGTAGAGCAGGTTACAGCCGAGTGGCAATAGAAACATGAGCATGAGAGTTGGTATAATATCATGAGAAATCAGCCAGCAAGTAAAAGAAGCACAACATATTATAAACGGAAGGGCAATGTATACGCTTAAACTACGACTTCACGAGACTAGTACCTCGAGGGAATAATCCAAACAAGGAAACCCTCATCTATATACCTTTATCTCATGTCACCGTAATCCAAGTGTATACAACTCCCACAATTAGCGTCTTTTATCATTATTATTATTATAGCTCACCTTACCCTGATATCTAGCTATGTGGACTAGCGTCCCAGCACACATAGATCCATATCCCAGTAAAGCAAGGTTGTTATTGAAAACCAGCGGGGGTATCTGTAACGCCCCGATCCCACGGTACGGGGACGTCACTGCGACGTACATACGCAGGTCAGAAATACCCTTACGTATATACGCTAAGCATCAGTACAAGCAAGGATCAGAGTACGACAAAGCGTAGCGTCCATTCATATGCCAACATAAGACGTACAAAGTACAAGGTTATCACAGATTGTGACATACTCTTACATATCACATGCATCATATATCACAGCCAAGTACAAAAGTACGATTTACAATATAATTACAATATGCTCACGAGTTGAAAGGGGATCCCGCGAGCTCAAAAGGAAGGTCAGGTACAACAGAAACCGAGACTAGTCAACTTGCTCGGCAAGGAAAGCTTGATCTTCCACAGAAGGCTCCACCTCGATCCAAGGTTCGGAACCTGAACATACAAATTCAAGGGAGTCAGGACCTCCCAAACAAGTGATCATGTTACAGCCGAGTGGCATAAAAATAAGAATATGAGAATTGGTACAATATCAAGAATAATCATCCAGCAAGTAAAAGGAGCATAGCATGTCATAAACGAAAGGGCATTGTATATGCTTAAGCTACGGCCTCATGAGACCAGTACTTCGAGGGGATAATCCAAACAAGGAAACCCTCATCTATATACCTTCATCTCATGTCACCGTAATCCAAGCGCATACAACAACCACAGTTAACGTCTTTTATATTATTATTATTATTATTGCTCGTCTTACCCTGATATCTAGCTATGTGAACTAGCGTCCCAGCACACATAGATCCATATCCAAGTAAAGCAAGGTTGTTATTGGAAACCAGCGGGGGTATCAACGAACTATGTTTACAGTGGGTCCCGTGCATACCCGGGACCACGGCCCAGGATTGTTCCGTTGCTTGGTAACGGAACCCGCCGCAAGGCAAACAGGAGGGACTTATGTATGCCCTTTTCATGATGGTACCAGGAAGGAGGGAGCCAGCACTCCCCTCGGTCGCCTGGAGGCCCACAGGTCAGACCGGAAATTTAGTTGCACAACATACCTAATACCACTGTAAACACGAACACATATTGATAGCCGCATGTTTCCCCCGACCCAATGTAAGTTGTCTCATTTTATGGTATATTAAATAATTATCAGATTTCGGGAATGAGCAGGAACATGTCAGGAGTACAGGTATATCAGGAGTACTGGTTCGTACTATCAAGTAATCAAGTTTGTAAATCATGAAGTCCGGTTATCATTCCCGTTATAATGATAATTATAGGAGTCAGGTGTATCATGCCTTGTGTCAATAGATAGCATGATAAGAGGTGATATTCATCAAGTAACATGCCATGAAATAGCAATATCTAATACATGACCCGAGTATAAGATTCATTTCCAAGAAAGTAATTAACCACAGCAAATAACCAAAATTAGTCGACTAGGGGAAGGCAATTAGTCGACTTATAGAGTAGTTAGTCGACTATAGAGAAGGGAAAGTCGACTAATGGGTTGCGTTTTCAAAGAGTTGCGTTTTCAGGAGAAAAGTTAGTCGACTAGAAGAAGGGGTTAGTCGACTAATAGGCTGCGTTTCGCAAGACTGCGTTTCACAAGTCCGCGTCTTGTCTCCAGTCCGCGTCTCACAAGTCCGCGTCTTGTCTCCAGTCCGCGTCTCACAAGTCCGCGTCTTGTCTCAAGTCCGCGTCTCACAAGTCCGCGTCTCACAAGTCCGCGTCTTGTCTCAAGTCCGCGTCTCACAAGTCCGCGTCTCAGGAGAAAGTTAGTCGACTGTAGAAAAGGGGTAGTCGACTAATGAAAGCTGCGTTTTCAGAAATAAGGTTGCGTTTCAAGGAAGTGGTGCGTTTCAGGAAAGTGGTGCGTTTCAAGAAAGTGGTGCGTTTCAGGAAAGTGGTGCGTTTCAGGAAGTTAGTCGACTAGTTGTGGGGTCAAGTCGACTAATGGGTGCAAAACAGAGAACAGATCCTGATGTTTGAGGGCTGTGGTTTGTTGATAATATTACAAGTATGAGAACAATGTCCAAGTCTTGGCGAGTAGAATTACTCGCCTAGAATGCGTCCAAAGTCCAGCAAGAGTGCCAAGTGAAGAAGATGAGTCCTTTGCCAAGTTAATCACCAAAACGATCACCGGAATAATCGCGAACGATTACCGGAAATCTACGGTGATGAAGCTCGGTCCCAAACCAAAAGGAGGGCACCGGCCTAGAATCCTGTCAACAAAGAAGAACACGGCCCCAATCCAAAGGAGTGGCCGGTCTCCACAAGAGAAGGCAAAAGGTTGATGGTGCAAGTCCAACTCAATATGGCAAAACGAGATTTTGCAAATGGCGTTGCGGGGAATGAAGCTATAGTCCGCCGGAAAGAGGTTGACGAGGGGGTGAAGATGGTATGCTCGGTGGAGGCTACGGTGGTGCAGGTGGTGGTGGAGATGGTGATGAAGTTTTGTGGAGGTGATGGGTTCTTTTGGTGTCTCTTGGTGAAAGAGGTTGAAGAAGATGGAGTTAGTTGTTTGGAAATGGTGAAGGAGATGGAGGAGAAGAAGGTGGAGGAATTGGTGATGGAAAAATGGAGATGGTGAGTAGTTGTGATGGCCGGCCAAAGGGGCTTGGTGGTGGTGAGCTTGCTGTTGGAGCTTGCAGGAACAAAAAGGATGAAGGAAAAATAATGAGAGAGAAGATGGGAGTGCATATATATAGAAGGGGGAAAATAATATAATATGAGCCACTCTCACTTTCACCCAAAGAATGGTGCGTTCTCAAAGCTGCGTCTAGGCAAAAAGGAGCCAAACGCGGGATTCAATGGCTGCGTCCAGTAGAAAACGCAGAAGTGCGTTTCAAAGAAAAGACAAAAGGACATGGGTGATTGGACTTGAGTTGGATTGGCCCATAAGCATTAAATGCAGCAAGGGAAGGGTCTCCGCATTAATGATGGATCCAGTTGGCCAAAACTCGCGTTTGAGGAAGGAGAGAGAAAAATGGAAAAGAGAAGAGTGAAGTAGTTGAATGATTTCCCGGTATCTGGGAAAATACCGAGGACTCCGGAAAGGTCCAAAAATTAAAGTGTCTCGGAAAGCTCTCCAAAAATTCTCAAAAATAATAAATATTATATAAAGATTTTTGGTGAAATCGGTTTTCAGAAATTCAATTTCATTTTCAAAATAAAAATCGTAGAATCTACTATGAACGGTGTCTACACCGGGTAGGCTGGATTTTTGATAAACTCTGAAAAATCGCAGAAAATCATGAAAAATCTAGAATATTAAAGATAATATTTGAAACTAAGATTAGTCAAATCTGAATACCAAACAGATCAAATCATGCAGTACTGCTACATGAGTAATTATTTAAATAGCAGATAATAAAATAAAATAATAATAATAAAATGCACCAAAAATCAGGATACGTAACTGTGCACGTATACTGAGGATGGGTGTTACAATCTATCCACCTTACAAAAAATTTCGTCCTCGAAATTTCAGGAAGGGGAAGATGACGGTAGAGAAGAATAGGAAGAAAGGGTTTTACCAACTAAGTTGTAAATAGATGGGGATATCGCTCACGAATAACGTCCTCCCGTTCCCATGTGGCTTCTCCTGGCACATGCCTATTCCAAGAAACCAATACTAATGGTATTGCCTTATTCTTCAATGTTTTGATACTTTTGTCCAGGATGGCCATCGGTTGCTCTTTATAAGACAGATCTGACTGTAGTTCCAGTTCGGAGTGATCTAGAATGTGACTCTCATCCTTGACATACCTCCTCAACTGTGATACATGGAATACATTGTGTACTCCTTCTAAAGATGGCGGTAATGCCAATCGGTAAGACACATCTCCCACACGATCCAAAATTTCGAATGGGCCGATGTATCTCGGACTAAGTTTTCCACGAGTACCGAACCGGATTACCCCTTTGGTGGGTGATATCTTTAAAAATACATGGTCGCCTGTTCTGAACTCCAATGGTCTTCTATTCGTGTCAGCCCAACTCTTCTGTCGGCTCTGTGCTGCCCGGAGGTGATCTCTGATAACTCGGACTTTGTCTGTTGTCTGAACTAGAATGTCTGGACCCATAATTCTTCTTTCGCCGACTTCGTCTCAACATATCGGTGACCTGCATTTCCTGCCATACAATGCCTCAAATGGGGCCATTTTGATACTAGCCTGATAGCTGTTATTATAAGAGAATTCTACCAAATGAATATAGTCTTCCCATGACCCTCTAAATTCCATCGTGCAGGCTCGTAACATGTCTTCAAGGATTTGAATAGTCCGTTCAGATTGTCCGTCTGTCTGGGGGTGGTATGAAGTACTGAATTTCAGACGAGTTCCTAAATTTTCTTGGAGACTTTCCCAGAAATGTGATCGGAATCTTGTATCTCTATCCGATACAATACTAACCGGAACTCCATGCAGACGAACTATCTCCTTCATATATTTTTCTGCAAGAACTTCTGTTGACTGACCTACTCTGAAAGGTAGAAAGTGAGCTGCTTTTGTGAGGCGGTCAACGATCACCCATACTGCATTGTTACCCTTAGGACTGCGGGGTAGTGCTGTGACAAAATCCATGGTGATATGTTCCCACTTCCATTCGGGTATTGGTAAGGGCTGAAGAAGTCCAGCTGTTCTCTGGTGTTCTATCTTTATCTGCTGGCAAACTAAGCACTTGGCCACGTACTGAGCTATCTCCCTCTTCATAGCATTCCACCAAAACTGCTGTTTCAAGTCTTGATACATCTTATTTCCTCCTGGGTGTATGGATAAGCCGAACTATGTGCTTCTGCCAAAATTTTCTGTCGGACTTCTCCTTGGGGAATACAAATTCTATTACCAAAATATAAGGCATTATCCGAATGAATACGGAGGTCAGTTCTCAATCCAGCTTCTATCTGAGCTCTGAATTTCTGTAATCTGGGGTCTTCTTTTTGAGCTTCTTTAATCTCATCCATCAGGGTTGATTGAATCTGAAAGGTCATCAACTGTCCTGTTTTATCAATCCCTTGTACTATCATTAAGTCCAATTTTATGATATCCTGAATCAACTCCTTCTGTTGCGTAAGTTGTACTAGCATTTTATTTTCTGGCTTCCTACTCAATGCATCTGGTACTGTGTTGACTCTGCCCGGATGATACTGTAAGTCTATATCATAATCTGCCATTAATTCAAGCCACCGTCTCTGTCTCATGTTTAATTCCTTCTGCGTGAAAATATACTTAGACTCTTGTGATCCGTGTAGATTAACACCTTATCTCCCAGAAGATAATGTCTCCAGATCTTTAATGCGAATATTACTGCTGCTAGCTCTAAATCATGAGTTGGTAATTTCTCTCATGTGGTTTCAGTTGCCTGGATGCATAAGCTATGACATGATCATGCTGCATTAGTACACACCCCAGGCCTTTCCCGGATGCATCACTGTATATAACCATCCCTCCTCTTCCTGAGGGAGTCCTCAAAACTGGAGCTGTAATGAGTCTTTCTTTAATTGCTTAAATGCTGCAGCACATTCCTCGGTCCAAATATATTTTTCTCCTTCCGGGTGAGCTTCGTTAACGGGGCTGCAATTTTAGAAAAATCTTGGACAAAGCGCCTGTAATATCCGGCCAATCCAATAAAACTCTTAATTTCTGTTACTGTCCTTGGAATTGGCCAGTCCTTTACTGCCTGAATTTTACTGGGGTCTACTGAAATTCCTTCTTCTGAAACTATGTGTCCAAGGAAGGCCACACTATTTAACCAGAAATCACATTTGCTTTGCTTAGCATGAAGTTGTTCCTGTGGAGAGTCTGTAACACTATTCTCAAGTGGTCTGCATGCTCTCTGTCGTTCTTCGAATAGATCAAGATGTCATCTATGAAAACAACTACAAACTGATCCAAATATGATGAGAACACTCTGTTCATCAAATCCATGAAAATTGCAGGGGCATTGGTGACTCCGAAGGGCATAACTAGAAACTCATAATGGCCATAACGAGTCCTGAATGCTGTCTTTGGAACATCTTCTTTCTTTACCTTCAGCTGATGATAACCTGATTGCAAATCCAATTTTGAAAAGACTCGAGCTCTATGAAGCTGATCAAACAGATCATCAATTCTTGGTAAGGGGTACTTATTCTTGATGGTAACCTTGTTTAACTCTCTGTAGTCTATACACAACCGCTTACCACCGTCTTTCTTGTTGGCCAATAGCACTGGAGCTCCCCATGGTGAAGCACTTGGTCTAATCAATCCTTTGTCAGAGTATTCTTGTAGCTGTTTCTTTAAAATCTCCACTCTGTGGGTGCCATTCTATATGGAGCTTTGGATATCAGAACTGTACCTGGGAGGGTATCAATAGAGAACTCAATTACCCTATCGGGTGGAAGCCCTGAGATTTCCTTAAATACTTCTGGAAACTCATTCCAAACTGGTACTCTCTTTTTCTGGATCTCACCAGCAGTCATCTGTGCTTTTCCTTTGGCAGGTTTGCGTTCTCCTTCAAATTGGAACTCAGACTGAAGCGGTATTCTGAAAATAACTTTCTTGCTTCGGCAATCAATGACCGCATGGTATTTGCTGAGCCAAGTCATGCCTAAGATTATGTCGTACCCTCTAGTATCTAGTACGAGCATATCTATGGCCAAGGTCCTGTTACAGAGTTCTACAGGGCAATCAATACAAACCTTAGTAGATACGACTACTCCATTCCCTGTACTAATTTCCCATTGGTGGTCTAAAGTTCGAACAGGTATATAATGCAAGGCAACAAAACGATCAGATATGTAACAATGAGATGCACCCGAATCAAAGAGGGCAAGAACGGGCTTCGAGTGTACCCTGATCTTACCTGTTACCACTTCTCCAGAAGTTTCGGCCTGTTCCGCTGTCAGGTTGTAAGCTCGTCCTCTTCCACGGCCTGCTGCAGCTCTAACTCCCCTCTGGACTGGGCGGATAACTTGCTGTGGGGGAGGGGGAAGGGCTCTCCTAACCATTGGTCCCTGGTTCCTCTGTCCATCTGGTCCTGGAAGTGCTGGTAGTGCTTGGTTGACCCTTCCCATTCTTTTGTGGGGGCAGACTTCTATTGAATGATCACGGAAACCACATACCAGGCATAACCCGTTTGCCCTACGGCAATTTTGTCGAGAGTGACCTGGTTTCTGGCAATAGCTACAAAAAGAAAATGGTTGGGTCACTGGAAAGGGGGCTGGTCGAAATGGTCGCCTCATGGTTGGGACTCTTGCTGTTCTGAATGGACCTCCTCTTCCCGTTTGTGGAAATGGCCTCTTCATGATCTGGTTCCTTATCATGTTAGATTCCCTTTCTCCAGTCCTCGCTCCACCTCCCGAGCTATGGTGAGGACTTGGGAATAAGTTTTCAGCTGTTGGGGCATTAAGAGGATTTGAATGTCTATTCGCAAACCCTGTTGGAACCTACTCGCCCGCTTTTCTTCATCAGCCACCATATATGGAGCGAAGCGGCTCAGCCTCAAGAACTCAGCGGCATACTCATCTACAGACCGGTTCCATTGTTGAAGTCGGATGAACTGTTCCTCCATCTCTTTCTGAGCTGTGGCGGGGAAAAACCTATTATAGAAGCTTTGGGAAAACTGGTCCAAGTGACAGGTTTCTCTAGTCTTGCTTCTTCAGCTAGCCACCAGGTCCTGGCTACATCCTTTAGCTGAATCTTAGCGACCTCTACCTGATTTTCTTTTGGGACCCGGGCTGCGTTCAACAGATCTGTGGTGTCGATCAGCCACTGTTCAGCATCTAGTGGTTTCTCTCCTCCTGTGAATATCGCCGGTTGTAACCGCCTAAAGTCTGATACGTTCCCCGGCCTTGGTTCCTTAGGAGTTGCTAACTCTTGCCGAAGAAGTTCCGTCTGCTGTTACTGATTCTCCATCATAGTCTGGATAACCCTCAGAATCTCAACATTCTCTCCCGTGGGCCCGTTTGATGTTTGCCCGGAGTTGCTACGACCCGTCCTTCTATCCATACTTATGTGGTAAAAAGGAGACTGGAAACTGGAAAGATGGAAGGATTTTAGGACACAATGAAAGGAATCAAGAAGGACAAGATAACTTTGTACATTGTAGTTGGCAATGGCAAATTCCATTAATTTGCTGCTTGGTTGTACTATAGGTGTGAGAGCCTAGGCTCTGATACCAACCTGTAACGCCCCGATCCCACGGTACGGGGACGTCACTGCGACGTACATACGCAGGTCAGAAATACCCTTACATATATACGCTAAGCATCAGTACAAGCAAGGATCAGAGTACGACAAAGCGTAGCGTCCATTCATATGCCAACATAAGACGTACAAAGTACAAGGTTATCACAGATTGTGACATACTCTTACATATCACATGCATCATATATCACAGCCAAGTACAAAAGTACGATTTACAATATAATTACAATATGCTCACGAGTTGAAAGGGGATCCCGCGAGCTCAAAAGGAAGGTCAGGTACAACAGAAACCGAGACTAGTCAACTTGCTCGGCAAGGAAAGCTTGATCTTTCACAGAAGGCTCCACCTCGATCCAAGGTTCGGAACCTGAACATACAAATTCAAGGGAGTCAGGACCTCCCAAACAAGTGATCATGTTACAGCCGAGTGGCATAAGAATAAGAATATGAGAGTTGGTACAATATCAAGAATAATCATCCAGCAAGTAAAAGGAGCATAGCATGTCATAAACGAAAGGGCATTGTATATGCTTAAGCTACGGCCTCATGAGACCAGTACTTCGAGGGGATAATCCAAACAAGGAAACCCTCATCTATATACCTTCATCTCATGTCACCGTAATCCAAGCGCATACAACAACCACAGTTAACGTCTTTTATTATTATTATTATTATTATTGCTCGTCTTACCCTGATATCTAGCTATGTGAACTAGCGTCCCAGCACACATAGATCCATATCCAAGTAAAGCAAGGTTGTTATTGGAAACCAGCGGGGGTATCAACGAACTATGTTTACAGTGGGTCCGTGCATACCCGGGACCACGGCCCAGGATTGTTCCGTTGCTTGGTAACGGAACCCGCCGCAAGGCAAACAGGAGGGACTTATGTATGCCCTTTTCATGATGGTACCAGGAAGGAGGGAGCCAGCACTCCCCTCGGTCGCCTGGAGGCCCACAGGTCAGACCGGAAATTTAGTTGCACAACATACCTAATACCACTGTAAACACGAACACATATTGATAGCCGCATGTTTCCCCCGACCCAATGTAAGTTGTCTCATTTTATGGTATATTAAATAATTATCAGATTTCGGGAATGAGCAGGAACATGTCAGGAGTACAGGTATATCAGGAGTACTGGTTCGTACTATCAAGTAATCAAGTTTGTAAATCATGAAGTCCGGTTATCATTCCCGTTATAATGATAATTATAGGAGTCAGGTGTATCATGCCTTGTGTCAATAGATAGCATGATAAGAGGTGATATTCATCAAGTAACATGCCATGAAATAGCAATATCTAATACATGACCCGAGTATAAGATTCATTTCCAAGAAAGTAATTAACCACAGCAAATAACCAAATTAGTCGACTAGGGGAAGGCAATTAGTCGACTTATAGAGTAGTTAGTCGACTATAGAGAAGGGGAAGTCGACTAATGGGTTGCGTTTTCAAAGAGTTGCGTTTTCAGGAGAAAAGTTAGTCGACTAGAAGAAGGGGTTAGTCGACTAATAGGCTGCGTTTCGCAAGACTGCGTTTCACAAGTCCGCGTCTTGTCTCCAGTCCGCGTCTCACAAGTCCGCGTCTTGTCTCCAGTCCGCGTCTCACAAGTCCGCGTCTTGTCTCAAGTCCGCGTCTCACAAGTCCGCGTCTCACAAGTCCGCGTCTTGTCTCAAGTCCGCGTCTCACAAGTCCGCGTCTCAGGAGAGAGTTAGTCGACTGTAGAAAAGGGGTAGTCGACTAATGAAAGCTGCGTTTTCAGAAATAAGGTTGCGTTTCAAGGAAGTGGTGCGTTTCAAGAAAGTGGTGCGTTTCAGGAAAGTGGTGCGTTTCAAGAAAGTGGTGCGTTTCAGGAAAGTGGTGCGTTTCAGGAAGTTAGTCGACTAGTTGTGGGGTCAAGTCGACTAATGGGTGCAAAACAGAGAACAGATCCTGATGTTGAGGGCTGTGGTTTGTTGATAATATTACAAGTATGAGAACAATGTCCAAGTCTTGGCGAGTAGAATTACTCGCCTAGAATGCGTCCAAAGTCCAGCAAGAGTGCCAAGTGAAGAAGATGAGTCCTTTGCCAAGTTAATCACCAAAACGATCACCGGAATAATCGCGAACGATTACCGGGAAATCTACGGTGATGAAGCTCGGTCCCAAACCAAAAGGAGGGCACCGGCCTAGAATCCTGTCAACAAAGAAGAACACGGCCCCAATCCAAAGGAGTGGCCGGTCTCCACAAGAGAAGGCAAAAGGTTGATGGTGCAAGTCTAACTCAATATGGCAAAACGAGATTTTGCAAATGGCGTTGCGGGGAATGAAGCTATAGTCCGCCGGAAAGAGGTTGACAAGGGGGTGAAGATGGTATGCTCGGTGGAGGCTACGGTGGTGCAGGTGGTGGTGGAGATGGTGATGAAGTTTTGTGGAGGTGATGGGTTCTTTTGGTGTCTCTTGGTGAAAGAGGTTGAAGAAGATGGAGTTAGTTGTTTGGAAATGGTGAAGGAGATGGAGGAGAAGAAGGTGGAGGAATTGGTGATGGAAAAATGGAGATGGTGAGTAGTTGTGATGGCCGGCCAAAGGGGCTTGGTGGTGGTGAGCTTGCTGTTGGAGCTTGCAGGAACAAAAAGGATGAAGGAAAAATAATGAGAGAGAAGATGGGAGTGCATATATATAGAAGGGGGAAAATAATATAATATGAGCCACTCTCACTTTCATCCAAAGAATGGTGCGTTCTCAAAGCTGCGTCTAGGCAAAAAGGAGCCAAACGCGGGATTCAATGGCTGCGTCCAGTAGAAAACGCAGAGTGCGTTTCAAAGAAAGACTAAAGGACATGGGTGATTGGACTTGAGTTGGATTGGCCCATAAGCATTAAATGCAGCAAGGGAAGGGTCTCCGCATTAATGATGGATCCAGTTGGCCAAAACTCGCGTTTGAGGAAGGAGAGAGAAAAATGGAAAAAGAGAAGAGTGAAGTAGTTGAATGATTTCCCGGTATCTGGGAAAATACCGAGGACTCCAGAAAGGTCCAAAAATTAAAGTGTCTCAGAAAGCTCTCCAAAAATTTTCAAAAATAATAAATATTATATAAAGATTTTTGGTGAAATCGGTTTTCAGAAATTCAATTCCATTTTCAAATAAAAATCGTGGAATCTACTATGAACGGTGTCTACACCGGGTAGGCTGGATTTTTGATAAACTCTGAAAAATCGCAGAAAATCATGAAAAATCTAGAATATTAAAAGATAATATTTGAAACTAAGATTAGTCAAATCTGAATACCAAACAGATCAAATCATGCAGTACTGCTACATGAGTAATTATTTAAATAGCAGATAATAAAATAAAATAATAATAATAAAATGCACCAAAAATCAGGATACGTAACTGTGCACGTATACTGAGGATGGGGTGTTACAGTATCAACGAACTATGTTACAGTGGGTCCCGTGCATACCCGGGACCACGGCCCAGGATTGTTCCGTTGCTTGGTGACGGAACCCGCCGCAAGGCAAACAGGAGGGACTTATTGTATGCCCTTATCATGATGGTACCAGGAATGAGGGAGCCAGCACTCCCCTCGGTCGCCTGGAGGCCCACAGGTCAGACCGGAAGTTCAGTTGCACAACATACCTAATGCCACTGTAAACACGAACACATATTGATAGCCGCATGTTTCCCCCGACCAATGTAAGTTGTCTCATTTTATGGTATATTAAATAATTATCAGATTTCGAGAATGAGCAGGAACATGTCAGGAGTACAGGTATATCAGGAGTACTGGTTCGTACTATCAAGTAATCAAGTTTGTAAATCATGAAGTCCGGTTATCATTCCCGTTATAATGATAATTATAGGAGTCAGGTGTATCATGCCTTGTGTCAATAGATAGCATGATAAGAGGTGATATTCATCAAGTAACATGCCATGAAATAGCAATATCTAATACATGACCCGAGTATAAGATTCATTTCTAAGAAAGTAATTAACCACAGCAAATAACCAAAATTAGTCGACTAGGGGAAGGCAATTAGTCGACTTATAGAGTAGTTAGTCGACTATAGAGAAGGGGAAGTCGACTAATGGGTTGCGTTTTCAAAGAGTTGTGTTTTCAGGAGAAAAGTTAGTCGACTAGAAGAAGGGGTTAGTCGACTAATAGGCTGTGTTTCGCAAGACTGCGTTTCACAAGTCCGCGTCTCGTCTCCAGTCCGCGTCTCACAAGTCCGCGTCTTGTCTCAAGTCCGCGTCTCACAAGTCCGCGTCTCACAAGTCCGCGTCTTGTCTCAAGTCCGCGTCTCACAAGTCCGCGTCTCACAAGTCCGCGTCTTGTCTCAAGTCCGCGTCTCAGGGGAGAGTTAGTCGACTAATAGGTGCAAAACAGAGAACAGGTCCTGATGTTTGAGGGCTGTGGTTTGTTGATAATATTACAAGTATGAGAACAATGTCCAAGTCTTGGCGAGTAGAATTACTCGCCTAGAATGCGTCCAAAGTCCAACAATAGTGCCAAGTGAAGAAGATGAGTCCTTTGCCAAGTTAATCACCAAAACGATCACCGGAATAATTGCGAACGATTACCGGGAAATCTACGGTGATGAAGCTCGGTCCCAAACCAAAAGGAGGGCACCGGCCTAGAATCCTGTCAACGAAGAAGAACACGGCCCCAATCCAAAGGAGTGGCCGGTCTCCACAAGAGAAGGCAAAAGGTTGATGGTGCAAGTCCAACTCAATATGGCAAAACGAGATTTTGCAAATGGCGTTGCGGGGAATGAAGCTATAGTCCGCCGGAAAGAGGTTGACGAGGGGGTGAAGATGGTATGCTCGGTGGAGGCTACGGTGGTGCAGGTGGTGGTGGAGATGGTGATGAAGTTTTGTGGAGGTGATGGGTTCTTTTGGTGTCTCTTGGTGAAAGAGGTTGAAGAAGATGGAGTTAGTTGTTTGGAAATGGTGAAGGAGATGGAGGAGAAGAAGGTGGAGGAATTGGTGATGGAAAAATGGAGATGGTGAGTAGTTGTGATGGCCGGCCAAAGGGGCTTGGTGGTGGTGAGCTTGCTGTTGGAGCTTGCAGGAACAAAAAGGATGAAGGAAAAATGGAAGAGAGAGATGGGGATGCATATATATATAAAGGGAGGAAAATATTATAATAATAAACCATCATCACTTTCCCTCCAATGAGTGTGGCGTTTGCAAAGTCCCAAGGCTGCGTTTAGGCCATTTAAAGAGCCAAACGCGGGAGCTCAAGGCTGCGTCTAGAGGAAAACGCAAGGAGGCTGCGTTTCAAAAGAAAAGGACAAGGCATGGGTGATTTGGACTTGAGTTGAGTCAGCCCATAAGCATTTAATGCAGCATGGAGAGGGTGGCTGCATTAATGATGAACCCAGCTGGTGAAGCTCGCGTTTGAGGAAGGAGAGAGAAAAATGGAAAAAGAGATAAGTGAAAAACTTGGATAAATTCTCGGTATTGGGAAAATACCGAAAACTTCAGGAATGACCAAAAATTAAAGTATCTCAGAAAGCTATCCAAAAATTCACAAAAATCATAAATATTATGAAATGACTTTTGGTGAAATCGGTTTCCAGAAATTCTATCTCATTTTCAAAATAAAAATCCTGGAATATACTGGGATCGGTGTCTACACCGGGTAGGCTGAATTTTCGATAAAATCTGAAAATTCTCAGAAAATGCCCAAAGGAAGAAAACATAATTTTAAGAGGGAACGTGAAAGCCGAATCCAGAAATTTGGTTCCAATAGCAAATTAAAATTCTTGGAATCAACCAGTGATACTGGCCGACACCGGTTTTGAAGATCTACAATTTAATTCCGAAAAATTCCAGAAAATCATGAAAAATCTAGAATATTAAAAATAAATTTTAAAACTAAAATTAGTCAAATCTGAATACCAAACAGATCAAATCATGCAGTACTGCTATATGAGTAAGTATTTAAATAGCAGAAAATAAAATAAAAAAATAAAAAAATAAAATAATAATAATAAAATGCACCAAAAATCAGGATACGTAACTGTGCACGTATACCGAGGATGGGGTGTTACAATCTATCCACCTTACAAAAATTTCGTCCTCGAAATTTCAGGAAGGGGAGATGACGGTAGAGAAAATAGGAAGAAAGGGTTTTACCAACTAAGTTGAAAATAGTTGAGGGTAACGCTCACGAATAACGTCCTCCCGTTCCCATGTGGCCTCTCCTGGCGCATGCCTATTCCAAGAAACCAATACTAATGGTATTGCCTTATTTTCAGGGTCTTAACACTTTTGTCCAGGATGGCCATCGGTTGCTCTACGTAAGACAGATCTGGCTGTAGTTCCAGTTCGGAGTGATCCAGAATGTGACTCTCATCCTTGACATACCTCCTCAACTGTGATACATGGAATACATTGTGTACTCCTTCTAAAGATGGAGGTAATGCCAATCGGTAAGACACATCTCCCACACGATCCAAAATTTTGAATGGGCCGATGTATCTCGGACTAAGTTTTCCACGAGTACCGAACCGGATTACCCCTTTGGTGGGTGATATCTTTAAAAATACATGCTCACGGTTCTGAATTCCAATGGCCTTCTGTTTGTGTCTGCCCAACTCTTTTGTCGGCTCTGTGCTGCCCGGAGATGATCTCTGATAATTCGGACTTTGCTTGTTGTCTGAACTAGAATGTCTGGTCCCATAAGTCTTCTTTCGCCGACTTCGTCCCAACATATCGGTGACCTGCATTTCCTGCCATACAATGCCTCAAATGGGGCCATTTTGATACTAGCCTGATAGCTGTTATTATAAGAGAATTCTACCAAATGAAGATAGTCTTCCCATGACCCTCTAAATTCTATCATGCAGGCTCGTAACATGTCTTCAAGGATCTGGATAGTCCGTTCAGATTGTCCGTCTGTCTGGGGGTGATATGAAGTACTGAATTTCAGACGAGTTCCTAAATTTTCTTGGAGACTTTCCCAGAAATGTGATCGGAATCTCGTGTCTCTATCTGACACGATACTAACTGGAACTCCATGTAGACGAACAATTTCTTTCATATATTTTTCTGCAAGAACTTCTGTTGACTGACCTACTCTGAAAGGTAGGAAGTGAACTGCTTTTGTGAGGCGGTCAATGATTACCCATACTGCATTATTACCCTTAGGACTGCGAGGTAGTGCTGTGACAAAATCCATGGTGATATGTTCCTACTTCCACTCGGTATTGGCAAGGGCTGAAGAAGTCCAGCTGTTCTCTGGTGTTCTATCTTTACCTGCTGGCAAACTAAGCACTTGGCCACATGTTGGGCTATCTCCTTTTCATGGCATTCCACCAGAACTTCTATTTCAAGTCTTGATACATTTTATTTCCTCCGGGGTGTATGGAATAGGCTGAACTATGTGCCTCTGCCAAAATTTTCTGTCGGACTTCTCCTTGGGGGACACAAATTCTGTTACCAAAATATAATGCGTTGTCTGAATGAATACGGAGGTCAGTTCTCAATCCAGCTTCTATTTGAGCTCTGAATTTCTGCAATCTGGGGTCTTCTTTTTGAGCTTCTTTAATCTCATCCATTAGGGTTGATTGAATCTGAAAGGTCATCAACTGTCCCGCTTTATCAATTCCTTGTACTATCATTAAGTCCAATTTTATGATATCCTGAATCAACTCCTTCTGTTGCGTAAGTTGTACTAGCATTTTATTCTCTGGCTTCCTGCTCAATGCATCTGGTACTGTATTGACTCTGCCTGGATGATACCGTAAATCTATATCATAATCTGCCATTAATTCAAGCCACCGTCTCTGTCTCATGTTTAATTCTTTCTGCGTGAAAATATACTTTAGACTCTTGTGATCAGTGTAGATTAGCACCTTGTCTCCCAGAAGATAATGTCTCCAGATCTTCAATGCGAATATTACAGCTGCCAGCTCTAAGTCATGAGTTGGGTAATTCCTCTCATGTGGTTTCAGTTGCCTGGATGCATAAGCTATGACATGACCATGCTGCATTAATACACACCCTAGGCCTTTCCCGGATGCATCACTGTATATAACCATCCCTCCTCTTCCTGAGGGAGTCTTCAAAACTGGAGCTGTAATGAGTCTCTCCTTTAATTGCTCAAACGCTGCAGTACATTCCTCGGTCCATATATATTTTTCTCCTTTCCGGGTGAGCTTTGTTAACGGGGCTGCAATCTTAGAAAAATCCTGGACAAAGCGCCTATAATATCCGGCTAATCCAATAAAACTCTTAATTTCTGTTACTGTCCTTGGAATTAGCCAGTCCTTTACTGCCTGAATTTTACTAGGGTCTACTGAAATTCCTTCTTCTGAAATTATGTGTCCAAGGAAGGCCACACTATTTAACCAGAAATCACATTTGCTTTGCTTAGCATGAAGTTGTCCCTGTTGGAGAGTCTGTAACACTATTCTTAAGTGGTCTGCATGTTCTCTGTCGTTCTTCGAATAGATCAAGATGTCATCTATAAAAACAACCACAAACTGATCCAAATATGATGAGAACACTCTGTTCATCAAATCCATGAAAACTGCAGGGGCATTGGTGACTCCGAAGGGCATAACTAGGAACTCATAATGGCCATAACGGGTCCTGAATGCTGTCTTGGGAATATCTTCTTTCCTTACTTTTAGCTGATGGTAGCCTGATTGTAAATCTAATTTAGAAAATACTCGAGCTCCATGAAGCTGATCAAACAGATCATCAATTCTTGGTAAAGGGTACTTATTCTTGATGGTAACTTTGTTCAATTCTCTATAGTCTATACATAACCGTTTACCACCGTCCTTTTTGTTTGCCAAGAGTACTGGAGCTCCCCATGGTGAAGCACTTGGTCTAATTAATCCCTTATCCAAGTATTCTTGCAGCTGTTTCTTTAGAATCTCTAACTCAGTGGGTGCCATCCTATATGGAGCTTTGGATATCGGAACTGTACCTGGAAGGGTATCAATAGAGAACTCAATTACCCTATCAGGTGGAAGTCCTGAGATCTCCTTAAATACTTCTGGAAACTCATTCCAAACTGGCACTCTCTTCTTCTGGATCTCACCAGCAGTCATCTGTGCTTTTTCCTTGATAGGTTTGTGTTCTCCTTCAAATTGAAATTCAGGCTGAAGTGGTATTCTGAAAATAACTTTCTTGTTTCGACAATCAATGACTGCATGGTATTTACTGAGCCAAGTCATGCCTAAGATTACGTCGTACCCTTTAGTATCTAGTACGAGCATATCCACTGTTAATGTCCTGTCACACAGTTCCACCGGACAATTTACACAAACTCTATTAGAGATGACTACTCCGTTCCCTGTACTAATCTCCCATTGGTGGTCTAAAGTTCGAACAGGTATATAATGCAAGGCAACAAAACGATCAGATATGTAACAATGAGATGCACCCGAATCAAAGAGGGCAAGAACGGGCTTCGAGTGTACCCTGATCTTACCTGTTACCACTTCTCCAGAAGTTTCGGCCTCTTCCGCTGTCAGGTTGTAAGCTCGTCCTCTTCCACGGCCTGCTGCAGCTCTAACTCCCCTCTGGACTGGGCGGATAACTTGCTGTGGGGGAGGGGGAAGGGCTCTCCTAACCATTGGTCCCTGGTTCCTCTGTCCATCTGGTCCTGGAAGTGCTGGTAGTGCTTGGTTGGCCATCCCCATTCTCTTGTGGGGGCAGACTTCTACTGAATGATCACGGGAACCACATGCCAGGCATAACCCATTTGCCCTACGGCAATTCTGTCGGGAGTGACCTGGTTTCTGGCAATAACTACAAAAGAAGAATGGTTGGGTTACTGGAAAGGGAGCTGGTCAGAATGGCCGTCTCATGGCTGGGACTCTCGCTGTTCTGAATGGACCTCCTCTCCCTGCTTGTGGAAATGGCCTCTTCATGGCCTGGTTCCTCATCATATTAGATTTCCCTTTCTCCAGACCTCGCTCCACCTCCCGAGCTATGGTGAGGACTTGGGAATACGTTTTCAGCTGTTGGGGCATCAAGAGGATTTGAATGTCCATTCGCAAACCCTGTTGGAACCTACTCGCCCGCTTTTCTTCATCAGCCACCATATATGGAGCGAAGCGGCTCAGCCTCAAGAACTCAGCGGCATACTCATCCACAGACCGGTTCCACTGCTGAAGTCGGATGAACTGTTCTTCCATTTCTTTCTGAGCGGTGGCAGGGAAAAATCTACTATAGAAGCTTTGGGAGAACTGGTCCCACGAGACAGGTTTCTCCAATCTCGCTTCTTCAGCTAGCCACCAGGTCCTGGCTACATCCTTTAGCTGAATCTTGGCGACCTCCACTTGATTTTCTTTTGGGACCCGGGCTGCGTTCAACAGATCTGTGGTGTCAATCAGCCATTGCTCAGCATCTAGTGGTTTCTCTTCTCCCGTGAATATCGCCGGTTGTAACCGCCTGAAGTCTGATACATTCCCGGCCTTTGTTCCTTGGGAGTTACTAACTCTTGCCGAAGGAGTTCCGTCTGCTGTTGCTGATTTTCCATCATAGTCTGGATAACCCTCAGAATCTCAACATTCTCCCCCGCGGGTCCATTCGATGCTTGTCCGGCATTGTTACGACTCGTCCTTCTATCCATACTTATGTTGGTAAAAAGGAGACTGGAAACTGGAAAGATGAAAGGATTTTAGGACACAAGGAAAGGAATCAAGAAGGACTAGATAACTTGTACATTGTAGTTGGCAATGGAAAATTACATTAATTTGCTGCTTGATTGTACTATAGGTGTGAGAGCCTGGCTCTGATACCAACCTGTAACGCCCCGATCCCACGGGTACGGGGACGTCACTGCGACGTATATACGCAGGTCAGAAGTACCCTCACGTATATACGCTAAGCATCAGTACAAGCAAGAATCAGAGTACGATAAACGTAGCGTCCATTCATATGCCAACATAAGAAGTACAAAGTACAAGGTTATCACAAGTTGTGACATACTCTTACATATCACATGCATCATATATCACAGCCAAGCACAAAAGTACGATTTACAATATAATTACAATATGCTCACGAGCTGAAGGAGGATCCCGCGAGCTCAAAAGGAAGGTCTAGCACAACAGAAACCGAGACTAGTCAGCCTGCTCGGAAAGAAAAGCTTGATCTTCCACAGAAGGCTCCACCTCGATCCAAGGTTCGGAACCTGAACATACAAATTCAAGGGAGTCAGGACCTCCCGAACAAGTAGAGCAGGTTACAGCCGAGTGGCAATAGAAACATGAGCATGAGAGTTGGTATAATATCATGAGAAATCAGCCAGCAAGTAAAAGAAGCACAACATATTATAAACGGAAGGGCAATGTATACGCTTAAACTACGGCTTCACGAGACTAGTACCTCGAGGGAATAATCCAAACAAGGAAACCCTCATCTATATACCTTTATCTCATGTCACCGTAATCCAAGTGCATACAACTCCCACAATTAGCATCTTTTATCATTATTATTATTACAGCTCACCTTACCCTGATATCTAGCTATGTGGACTAGCGTCCCAGCACACATAGATCCATATCCCAGTAAAGCAAGGTTGTTATTGGAAACCAGCGGGGGTATCAACGAACTATGTTTACAGTGGGTCCCGTGCATACCCGGGACCACGGCCCAGGATTGTTCCGTTGCTTGGTGACGGAACCCGCCGCAAGGCAAACATGAGGGACTTATTGTATGCCCTTATCATGATGGTACCAGGAATGAGGGAGCCAGCACTCCCCTCGGTCGCCTGGAGGCCCACAGGTCAGACCGGAAGTTCAGTTGCACAACATACCTAATGCCACTGTAAACACGAACACATATTGATAGCCGCATGTTTCCCCCGACCCAATGTAAGTTGTCTCATTTTATGGTATATTAAATAATTATCAGATTTCGAGAATGAGCAGGAACATGTCAGGAGTACAGGTATATCAGGAGTACTGGTTCGTACTATCAAGTAATCAAGTTTGTAAATCATGAAGTCCGGTTATCATTCCCGTTATAATGATAATTATAGGAGTCAGGTGTATCATGCCTTGTGTCAATAGATAGCATGATAAGAAGTGATATTCATCAAGTAACATGCCATGAAATAGCAATATCTAATACATGACCCGAGTATAAGATTCATTTCCAAGAAAGTAATTAACCACAGCAAATAACCAAAATTAGTCGACTAGGGGAAGGCAATTAGTCGACTTATAGAGTAGTTAGTCGACTATAGAGAAGGGGAAGTCGACTAATGGGTTGCGTTTTCAAAGAGTTGTGTTTTTAGGAGAAAAGTTAGTCGACTAGAAGAAGGGGTTAGTCGACTAATAGGCTGCGTTTCGCAAGACTGCGTTTCACAAGTCCGCGTCTCGTCCCCAGTCCGCGTCTCACAAGTCCGCGTCTTGTCTCAAGTCCGCGTCTCACAAGTCCGCGTCTCACAAGTCCGCGTCTTGTCTCAAGTCCGCGTCTCACAAGTCCGCGTCTCACAAGTCCGCGTCTTGTCTCAAGTCCGCGTCTCAGGAGAGAGTTAGTCGACTAATAGGTGCAAAACAGAGAACAGGTCCTGATGTTTGAGGGCTGTGGTTTGTTGATAATATTACAAGTATGAGAACAATGTCCAAGTCTTGGCGAGTAGAATTACTCGCCTAGAATGCGTCCAAAGTCCAGCAAGAGTGCCAAGTGAAGAAGATGAGTCCTTTGCCAAGTTAATCACCAAAACGATCACCGGAATAATCGCGAACGATTACCGGGAAATCTACGGTGATGAAGCTCGGTCCCAAACCAAAAGGAGGGCACCGGCCTAGAATCCTGTCAACGAAGAAGAACACGGCCCCAATCCAAAGGAGTGGCCGGTCTCCACAAGAGAAGCAAAGGTTGATGGTGCAAGTCCAACTCAATATGGCAAAACGAGATTTTGCAAATGGCGTTGCGGGGAATGAAGCTATAGTCCGCCGGAAAGAGGTTGACGAGGGGGTGAAGATGGTATGCTCGGTGGAGGCTACGGTGGTGCAGGTGGTGGTGGAGATGGTGATGAAGTTTTGTGGAGGTGATGGGTTCTTTTGGTGTCTCTTAGTGAAAGAGGTTGAAGAAGATGGAGTTAGTTGTTTGGAAATGGTGAAGGAGATGGAGGAGAAGAAGGTGGAGGAATTGGTGATGGAAAAATGGAGATGGTGAGTAGTTGTGATGGCCGGCCAAAGGGGCTTGGTGGTGGTGAGCTTGCTGTTGGAGCTTGCAGGAACAAAAGGATGAAGGAAAAATGGAAGAGAGAGATGGGGATGCATATATATATATAAAGGGAGGAAAATATTATAATAATAAACCATCATCACTTTCCCTCCAATGAGTGTGGCGTTTGCAAAGTCCCAAGGCTGCGTTTAGGCCATTTAAAGAGCCAAACGCGGGAGCTCAAGGCTGCGTCTAGAGGAAAACGCAAGGAGGCTGCGTTTCAAAAGAAAAGGACAAGGCATGGGTGATTTGGACTTGAGTTGAGTCAGCCCATAAGCATTTAATGCAGCATGGAGAGGGTGGCTGCATTAATGATGAACCCAGCTGGTGAAGCTCGCATTTGAGGAAGGAGAGAGAAAAATGGAAAAAGAGATAAGTGGAAAACTTGGATAAATTCTCGGTATCTGGGAAAATACCAAAAACTCCAGGAATGACCAAAATTGAAGTATCTCAGAAAGCTATCCAAAAATTCACAAAAATCATAAATATTATGAAATGACTTTTGGTGAAATCAGTTTCTAGAAATTCTATCTCATTTTCAAAATAAAAATCCTGGAATATACTGGGATCGGTGTCTACACCGGGTAGGCTGAATTTTCGATAAAATCTGAAAATTCCCAGAAAATGCCCAAAGGAAGAAAACATAATTCTAAGAGGGAATGTGAAAGCAGAATCCGGAAATTTGGTTCCAATAGCAAATTAAAATTCCTGGAATCAACCAGTGATACTGGCCGACACCGGTTTTGAAGATCTACAATTTAATTCCGAAAATTCCAGAAAATCATGAAAAATCTAGAATATTAAAAAATAATATTTAAAACTAAAATTAGTCAAATCTGAATACCAAACAGATCAAATCATGCAGTACTGCTATATGAGTAAGTATTTAAATAGCAGAAAATAAAATAAAATAAAATAAAATAAAATAATAATAATAAAATGCACCAAAAATCAGGATCGTAACTGTGCACGTATACCGAGGATGGGGTGTTACATGCAAGCTCCAAGCTCCATGACCTGGACATGAGAATCCAGGGGAGTCAGATGAAACTCCCCAGGCGAGTGGTGAAGCAAAAGCCAAGTGGCGAGCAAGGGTAAGCACATGTATAGCGATAAAATCAAATAAAGTCGAGGACGAGCAAATCTGATTGTATGGTTTCAGATTACGGCTCTATAAGACTAGTACGTCGAAGGAATAATCCAAACAAGGAAACCCTCATCTATATACCTTTATCTCATGTCACCATAATTCAAGCACATACAACCCGACTGTACTCAGGGCATGATAAGAAAATGAATAGGAGGCAAGTGGATATAAGGGATAAAGCAGAGTATGAGCAGTTAATACGATAATACTCATAAAGCCGAAAATCCGAAGTAAAATCCAGGACAAGCAAATATGGTAAGGCATATCACAGATTCAAAGCCGTTTAAGCTGCAGGCTTCAGTATGCGTCCCATTCCACATACCTCTACTTACAACTTAAAGAGCCGGTTATTATCTTGATACTTTATTATTACTCGTCTTACCCTGATATCTAGCTATGTGAACTAGCGTCCCAGCACACATAGATCCATATCCGAGTAAAGCAAGATTGTTATTGGAAACCAGCGGGGGTATCAACGAACTATGTTTACAGTGGGTCCCGTACATACCCGGGACCACGGCCCAGGATTGTTCCGTTGCTTGGTGGACGGAACCCGCCGCAAGGCGAACAGGAGGGACTTATGTATGCCCTTATCATGATGGTACCAGGAAGGAGGGAGCCAGCACTCCCCTCGGTCGCCTGGAGGCCCACAGGTCAGACCGGAAGTTTTAGTTGCACAACATGCCAATACCACTGTAAACACGAACACATATTGATAGCCGCAAGTTTCCCCCGACCCGATGCAAGTTGTTCCTTTTATGATTTATTAGGTAATTATCAATTTACGGGAATAACAGGTGCAAGACATGATCAGGAGTTCAGGTCACTGTATATAATACAGGAATACAAGATTCAGGTCACTGCATGTAATGCAGGAATACAAGATTCAGGTCACTGCATGTAATGCAGGAATACATTCCCGTAAATGTGATAATCACAGGTCAAGTATATCATGCTGGGTGTTAAGTGATAGCATGACAGGAGGATGATATTAGACAGGTAACCAGTCATGTCAAGCGATTGATATTAGTCCGGTGGCAAGTCATGTCATAACAAGGGGTCTTGCCAAGAGGTAGCATGTCCGATGTTAGGTGATAACAAACCGGTTGGCAGGTGATATACATGTGTTAAACAGTAGCATGTAAAGGACAGGTATGAAGTAATGACATGGTAAGTGTTAAGATACATGGCATGTGATAGAATAGTAGTTGAGCACAATCAAGCGGAGCTGAGCAAGCTGGAAGTACAGACAGCAAACAGTATTTAACACTGGAGCGTCTGGCGAGGTTACCGGGACGACTCGGTTGACGTGCGAGTAGAAAATCCGGCAGCAACTCGCCTAGACGAATCTAGTGGTAAAACGCTGAACGCTGATCATGATAACCAGGCGGAGCTGAACAAGCTGGAGGCACAGGCAGCGAACAGAGTTTAGACACTAATACGCTCTGCGAGGTTACCGGGACACTCGGATTAAGATACGAGTGGAGAATCCGGCAGCAACTCGCCTAAACGAATCTAGTGAATAAAGCACTGAGCGCTAAGCATGCTCACCAGGCGGAGCTGAGAAACCTGACGATCCCAATCACGCCTCTTTCGAGACAGTGAGGGACCGGAGGCTGAAGGGTCCAGAGAAACCTGACGGTCCCAATCACGTCTCTTTCGAGATAGTGAGTGACCGGAGGCTGAAGGGTCGGCCATGCGTGGTATGAAGCAGTAGAATACAACACAGGCATAGTATATGTACAAGAATGAAACTACCCTAGTACAAGCATTCGTCACAGAGCAATACATGTCCAGATATTGGCACTCGGCCATACACAAATACAGGGACTCAGCCCATTCATAATACATGAAAACATGGAGTAAAACACATGTCGACCCGACGAAGCGGGGAAACCCAAATGGAGGCGAGAGCGAGGACACTCGCCTAAATCACCGAAAGTGCCGAAAAGTCCAAATCCATGGAACTCGCGCCATAAAATAATAATATATAAATATATGGAGAGAGAAAGTGAAGAGGAGAGAGAAAGAGTTAGAGAGAGAAAGAGGAAGAAACCTAGGGAGAGAAAGGGACACAGGGAGACGCGGGTTTTTGAGGGTGAAACGCGAGGGTTCGCAGACGCGGGAGTTAGCGTCGCGAAAATAACAGACACGGGAATCACAGACGCGGGAATAGCAGACGCGGGGTTCGCGTCGCGAGAATGGCAGACGCGGAATTGTAGACGCGGGATAGCAGACGCGGGGTTCGCGTCGCATAGATGCCACAAAACGCGAGGTCTGCGTTCAAGTGCGGATGCGAGGAAAACGCGGACGTGGACATGGGTTCTGAGTCGCGTTAACCCAAGAAGAACACAAACGCGGGAATAGACTCTGTGTCGTGTCAATACAGAAACGCGCGGAGCGCGTTAAGGGATTGCCCAGACGCGGGGTTGAGATCCGCGTTAGGAAACAAACAGAGAGGAGGAAAGGTGATTCCTTTGCTGCGCCCGACGATGGGAAGTTCGGCCCCAATCCAAAAGGAGGGTACCGGCCCTAAGTCTTGCCAACGGAGGAGAACGCGGCCCCAATCCAAAAGGAGGGGCCGGCCCTTGAGGAGATGATGGAGCGGTGGTTTTTTATGAAGAGGTTTTGATGGTGGTGGTAGTTTTGGAAAAGGTAAAGGAAAAGGTGGAAGCTTAGGTGGAGTTTTGGAGTTGTGGTGGTTTCCATGGAGATGGAGGAGGAAGAAGATGAAGCTAAGGAGTTTGGAGAAGTTGTAGTGGTGGTTGTTATGGTGGAGATGAAGAAGGAGTTGGTGGAGGTTAAGGTGTTGGTGAAGAGAAGGAAGAGAAAATGAAGTGAAATGAAGAAGGAAAGATTTATATAGGATTTGGATTTGTGAAGGTGATGTAAAAATGGAAAAGAGAGGGGTTTAATTGTAAAGTGGAGGGGTGAGGTGTTTCTCTTGGCCAATCATGGCCAGCCATGGAGATGGGTGAGGTGGAGATATTTTGGAGGAGATATTTTGGTGGAAGGTTGGAGAAGAAAATGGAAGAATGGAGAAGTTTGGAGAATTTGGTGGAAAGAAAAGAAAGGAAAGAAAAAGGAAAAAGGAAAAGAAATGAAAAAGGGAAGATATTCTCTTGGAAGAAAAAGTGAAAATAATTAGAGTGACGGATTCCCGGGATTCGGTTGCGGATGCGGAAAACTTTCGGGAAAATACCGAAATCGTCCCGAAATCAAGTATCTCGGAACGACCCGCAAAAATTCTCAAAAATCAAGAATATTATTTTAAGAATCATGGTGAAATTCGTTTTAAGAAATACTTTATAGTTTTTAAATTAAAAATCCTGGAATCTGCCGCCAATATCGGTCGGCACCGAATCTGGCAGAGATCCGATAAATTCTGAAAATGCCCAGAAAATGAATTAAGATAGTAAATATTATTCTAAGAAAATATGTGAAAGCGGTTTCTCAAAATTTGACTCCATTTGGAAATTAAAAATCCAGAAGTCGGTCAGCGGTGCTGGTCGACACCGGTTTTGAAGATTTTCCATTTTAATTCAGGAAAATTCCAGAAAATCATAGAAAATCTAAAATATGAGAAAATAATATTTGAAACTAAAATCGGTCAAATCTGATTACTGGAAAGACCAAATTGAGTAATACACTAGGATCGGGTCCCCGGTTCAGAGAAGGGCAGACCTGAGTCCACGAATCCGGATCCAAGACAAAACGATCATATAAACAATTCATAATACAAAACAAATACAGGAAGTAAATCGAAAAATACGATCGAAAAAATCTGAATACGCAACTAAGTACGTATTCCGGGAGCGGGGTGTTACAAAAATAGATGAGATCAAATCCCAGATTTCGTGGGCAACTTCATCCGGGACTCCTCGGCCTTCTGCACCTATAAATATCACCTGCAGTGCAACGTACAGAACGTGGAGCGAAGAGCCAAGGGCCAAAGTTAGGATTTTTAGGGTTTTTCTTCTTTCTTTTAGGTTAGATTTTATTTTTATTTTGTAAATTTTGTAACGAAGAGTGGAGATGCTTTCATGGAGGAAGGAATCATACTTGTACCAGGTGACATCGGTGTAAGTTTTTATTTTTTCCCCCATTGTTAATAAAAATCTGCTCGAGGTTGGTTTGTTTTTATTCTTGTTTCATTGTTTCTTTATTCTCGCTTTATCTTTGTTTTTCTAATCTTGTTCTATGTCATTGTTTCTCTCTGATGACTTGTAATCCGTGAGATCCGATTGCTTCGAGACTACCTAGCCAACGAAGATCCCTTGATGGCTTATGGCGACGAACATCCTATACGCCATACTTGCAAATCTTCTGAGAAAAAGTAAGTCGTCGCAAAAGGATCGAAGGCAAGCAGACTAAAGAGATAAGTTTTCTTTCCTTTTCATTTCTTTTCTTTTTTGTAGATTAAATCCACATCTTCCATAATTCTTTCCCACAACTCATTGTAAATACCACTTTTCATTGTAAATACCATCGTGACTAACAAAATAACTAAAAAAGATAAATTTTTAGAGAAACTTGCTTAACGCTTCCATCGCAGTCCCTCCTTGAGGATCACGACCCGCATAGCCCTGCTACCGCGGATTAGAACTGAGAACCTCACACTATTATTTTCAAAATCTAATATCCTTATTTTTGTGTGCAGGAAATCTCAGTCAAACAAATTGGCGCCGTTGCCGGGGAGGGACGGTAAGTTTATCTCTAAAAGAAAATTTTAATTTTTAACTAATTCTTTATTCTTTTCTGTTTGCAGGTTTGGAGAACAGGAAACAGAAACATAGCAGCAGCAGTGGACATATTGCTATTCTGTGTCTCTGCCCTCGAAGGCAGAGAACCAGAACCTACTGTTTTGCCGCGGATCGCGGCCAGAGCCGCGGAAACGCGGCAACAGTAGAGAACTAGTGATTGATATTTTTGCAGGTTGCTGCAAATTGTAAATTCTGTTTACTGCTCTGTTTATTTTGTTCTGTGATATACCTGTAAATTGCTAATAATTCAACAGTAAGTTATTGGTTGTTAAAAATAAAAATTGATTAGACGTTTGCATATTAGGCACGTGTCTTTTCAATTATTTTTATTTACTGTTGAAGAGTGCTAGAGGAGCAAGGTACGTACGCATTGCATGTAGAATAGGACTCATCTCTTGGTTGATTATCTGCTTTGAGTGAATTCTATCTATTTATCTTGTACACTTGCACTAATTCATCCTAAGGGCATAACCCATTAACAAGATAAGGTGGGGATTTCATCACCCTTCCTTAGCCCAAAAATCATATCCCGAGCACTCACTAACCCAAGCCTAATTAAAATTAAGTAGACGTTGGCCCTAGGGACATCTCGGACTCAATTAGGAGACCATCCTAAGGGGGAACAGTGCTGGAAGTTGACTCTTGCCAAATCAGTGTCTAGGAAGGGGATTGAGGCCGAAAGCCCGAAGATTGGTGGTTATTTAATTAAGGAACGTCTTTGACGGAAAACCTCCCACCACTCTTGCCCTGACCTGGCTGATTAACTTGTGGTCAAAGTCTGCACCCTACCTCCTGTGGACAGTCTAACCAGTTAGGAGTCGTCTAGGTCATAGGTCTACCCTAACTTAGGTTAGAATTTTTCTTTTTTGTTTATTTGTTTGTTTTGTTTGTGTTGGTGTGATATGGCATATAATAATAATTCCAATTTTAATCCATATTACACACCTAACTATTATTCGGATATTACCAACCCGGCATATCATAACTTTGACCAATCTAGTGTGCCGGAATGGTCTTATCCGAATGACTATAACCCACACTCCCCATCTTATGACTATAATTTCCATAATGATTTCAACTCTTCATAGAGTTCATGGGGTTTCGAGTCCCCCGAGTCTAATTCTCAACCAAATTGTCCTCCATATCCATCTAGTCCACATTCTTCCCAAGATTCATACTCAGATCCACCCATTCAGAATAGAAAAAACCATCTATCGAGGAAATGATGAGTATGCACGAGTCCAAGCAACAACCACCATCAATCTTAGACATGATGATGCGTGAGTCCACCGACTCACAACTTCATCACGATCTCACTTCCTCTTTCCAAATCCAATTCCAAAAGAGGCTTGAAGCCATGACTCAGGCTAGATTAGCTCGCGAGCATGATTTAGATATGATGGTTCAATCCTTACGTTCTCACCGTCCGGCTAATTCTGATATCGCTGACCACTCTTTTAGAGCCGACGAACCAAGTTGCTTTGGACAACAAGATTCTAATTCAGTACAATTATTAGAACTTGCCGAAACTCCAATTGTTGATAGTTTGGCAAGTTTTTCCTTTCCTGAAATAGAACTTGAGGATGAATATGATCATGATCCCCAACTTGATGATTCAGTTTTATTTCCTGATTCAATAATGACTCCAGTATCTCCACCTGATTTTACTTTTCCCGAGTCAACATTGGATCCTATTCCAATTCATTATGAAATTGAATCACCCATTTAGATGATCATATTGAACTTGACCTAGATTCTCACAATCTTTTTACTTCTGAAACTGATTGTATAATTCTGACGGAAGATGTTGACCTTAGTTTTGAAGAATTGTATGGCGAAGAGCTAGAATTCCTTAATATTGGAAGTAAAGAGATATCACCCATATTAGGTCACATTTCATTGTGGGAAGAAGATTGTGGACTTGAGTTTCTATTCTTGACTTGGACCCACTTCCTGAACTTAGCCCGACTCCTGAGCCCTTACTTGATTTGAGCTTCTTCCCTGAGTCGGTATTCGTTCCCGTACCTATAATGTCCAAGTCAATAATTCCATCTTTTCATACTCCATTTTGGGACAAGGAGGTTGAGACAATTAACTCTGAAATTTATTATGAAATTTGGAAATTTGATGGGGTGGAAATACTAAAAATTGATTATACATATATTTTAGTGGGTTATGTAAGGAAGTTTCTGGTGGGTTCCACCAAATTATCTGTTATCTTGATTGGGCCGCATTTCGTGGACCAATTAGACCACCTCCGGAACCACCACCCTAAGGTAACCTCCGCCTTCCCTTGTTCTGTTTCATGCATATATGCATTCATTCATACATTGAGGACAATGCATGAGATAAGTGTGGGGGTGGGCTTTACTAACATACTAACATAGGTAGACACTAACAAAATTTGCAAAAAAAAAAAATAATGAAAAAATTTTTTTTTAAAATTAAAAAAAAAATTTATAAAAAGGATAATACTTTGACTTATTTTTGAAAGAAATCTAAGTTAGTTTTAAGGATTAGGAAAATCATGATTAGGATTTCTAAAACTTGGTCAAAATAAATAATTGTTTAAATTTTAGGTATAGGAGGAGAAATTGAATAATTAGTTAGTCTTGATTTTTACCTTAATGAAGTATGCATACCAAATGCATATCTAGGATTCTAAGACAAAGACCTTGTGCCTCATATAAAAAAATAAAAAAGAAAAAAAGAAAAAAAATCACCAATTAAGCTGGATACATGTGCCTCAAGAAGCATAAGTATTCACGCCTAAAGGTGAGTTCTAAATAAAAATAAAGTCCTTAGTTTTGTGGCCTAGTTCATTCGAATTTGAGTCCGCGGGGTGTTTTCTCACTTGGTGCCCTAAAGCCGACCGGTTTGGGAGCCACCGACTTTAAGTTCGTTACATGGGTGGATTAGAAAGCCTAAGAAGACTAAGAAATATAAAAAATATATTAACACATCTAATAGTCAATTAGTTAGGTATGAGGGCCTCAAGAAGCCTTGATACTTACACGAAAGAAAATTAGATGATGTTATAAAAATAATAAAGAGGCATGAGAGTCCAAGTTAAGGAATTCCTAGATTCACAAGGGTGCGTATGACTTTTGGTAACGAAAAAGACTATATTAGAAATTCAATTTTAATCCTTACCTAAAATGAATAACAAATTGACTTTATAAAGACCAGGTATGAAGAATGAATAAAAATGATAATCCTAAAATTTATAGACTACTTAGTCTCTTCAATAATAATTCAAATATTTTTTTTTTATGGATTTTGTGGGTGTAATCCGCTGAAAACCCTCACGAGACAACACTCGTCCTCTAGGGTAACCTAGAGGTTTAACGGCTTGTTGCACGTGCTAAGTGCAATCGTGATTCCTACGAAAGTGAGTTAGGTTAGATTAACTTTTCATTTCTTTTTCTTTTTCTTTTTCTTTGTTTTTACTCGAGGACGAGCAAAAAGATAAGTGTGGGGGTGTGATTGGTAGTGAAAAGTGCATTTTTATCATCATATTTACCATCACATTTTCATATTTATTCAATTAATTCTGCACATTTATTAATAATTTGTAATTTTTGTGGTGCAGGCCTCGAATTATTAATTTAACAATAAATAAAACTTAAAGAGCCAAAAGCCCAGATCCAAGCCCATATTTGAAGCCCAAGAGTCAAAGTGCAAATATCAGATTGTCAAAGTGCAAATATACAAGGGCTAAAGTTGCAATTATTAAAGTTTAGGGAAGGATAGAATTCTACCCAACCTAAACTCTTGCAGGATGTGCATAAAAGCCAAAGATAAGAAGGGAATTCGTAGATAAAAGATTTGAGATACTTGAGATCAAGGTAACTTGATTACTAAGTTATCTCGAAATCCCAAGATGGAGAGCCAGGATCACGCTTCCAGAAGCAAAAGCCCACATGGACGGACCAGGAAAGGCCACGCGCCAAAGCGCGTGGCCAGAAGAGCCAACTTTGCCGCAAATTTGCGGCAAAACTCTGGTTTTTGCGGCAAAATAGATGAGATCAAATCCCAGATTTCGTGGGCAACTTCATCCGGGACTCCTCGGCCTTCTGCACCTATAAATATCACCTGCAGTGCAACGTACAGAACGTGGAGCGAAGAGCCAAGGGCCAAAGTTAGGATTTTTAGGGTTTTTCTTCTTTCTTTTAGGTTAGATTTATTTTTATTTTGTAAATTTTGTAACGAAGAGTGGAGATGCTTTCATGGAGGAAGGAATCATACTTGTACCAAGTGACATCGGTGTAAGTTTTATTTTTCCCCCATTGTTAATAAAAATCTGCTCGAGGTTGGTTTGTTTTTATTCTTGTTTCATTGTTTCTTTATTCTCGCTTTATCTTTGTTTTTCTAATCTTGTTCTATGTCATTGTTTCTCTCTGATGACTTGTAATCCGTGAGATCCGATTGCTTCGAGACTACCTAGCCAACGAAGATCCCTTGATGGCTTATGGCGACGAACATCCTATACGCCATACTTGCAAATCTTCTGAGAAAAAGTAAGTCGTCGCAAAAGGATCGAAGGCAAGCAGACTAAAGAGATAAGTTTTCTTTCCTTTTCTTTTCTTTTCTTTTTTGTAGATTAAATCCACATCTTCCATAATTCTTTCCCACAACTCATTGTAAATATCACTTTTCATTGTAAATACCATCGTGACTAACAAAATAACTAAAAAAAGATAAATTTTTAGAGAAACTTGCTTAACGCTTCCATCGCAGTCCCTCCTTGAGGATCACGACCTGCATAGCCCTGCTACCGCGGATTAGAACTGAGAACCTCACACTATTATTTCCAAATCTAATATCCTTATTTTTGTGTGCAGGAAATCTCAGTCAAACAGCGACAGAATATGCGATTACAGGAACAGTATCAAGAATGGGCGATGTCTACAGCTTTGGAATTCTATTGTTTGAAACTTTTACTGGAAGAAAGCCAGTCGATGCCATGTTTGATGAAAGTTCAAACTTGAGGGGAATGGGTATGCAAGGCACAACCGAATGCAATTTTAGATGTTACAGATTGCAATCTCCTAAATGATCTTTCCAGAGACGATGAAGCATTACATTGCTTGAAGTCTATCATTGAATTGGGCCTCTTGTGCTCAAATTACTCTCCGAAGGAAAGAATTCCGATGACTGATGTTGCTGCAAGACTGCACAAGATAAAATGAAATATTTTTCAAATTCACCAAATTAGCAACTTCTTTGTGTTGCTTATGATAAAAATGATGTAAGATTTCCTATTTATATTCCTCTCTTTTATCCCAACTTTGTTGCTCTCCATTGCTTATATGGTACCTGAAGTGAAGTTCCTAATTCTTCTCAAGGAATTCAAGCATTTCTTCAGCTTTTGACCATATGCTATAATCTCAAATTATTTCCGAATTTTAGTAGGTTGCTTCTAATCATCGGCCGAATTAGATAATTGAAAAAAAATAATGATTTAGTGTTTTTCTCTGTTTGTGTTATTTTTGTTATAACCTTTGAGATACTTTTCCTGATACCACTTGTTGTGAAACGCCGACACAACAAAAAAAAAACAGCAAAGAACTTGACAATGAAAGCATAAAAGCGATTTACCATTAGCAAGAAATAAAGACTAATCATCACAAACACAATGTTGTGCGCATCGACAACAACCAATAGAGGATCCAACAATCTCCACAACCACAAAGAACACCCAAATCACAGAAATCACAAGAGAAGAACACACAATCACAAAACACACGATTTAACGAGGTTCGGCCTGATTGCCTACATCCTCGGGGCAATCAATGAAGAGATTATTACTTTTGAGGAGGATTACAACTGCTAGCAACCTCTTTGAATGCAAGAGAGATGCAACCTTTCTTTCCCGCAGCCTTTGTGATTGCTTACAAACCCTAGAAAATCAAAACAGCCTTAAATACCCAAATCTGCGGAGCAGCAGATTTTCGCCCAAACCCGCTGTCGGTCGACCGGCCGGTCGACCGACTACCTGCTTCCTCTTCCGGTCGACCGGAACGGTCGACCCAGAAAACCCGAGAGTTGGGTTCCTGCAGACAGGGCCACTCCGGTCGACCGGGCGGTCGACCCAGAGAACCCGAGAGTTGGGGTTCCTGCAGACAGCGGGTTGCGGTCGACTGGCCGGTCGACCGCCGAATTTCTGTGCACGCTGTGCACGTCGGTCGACCGGACCGGTCGACCGAACCCTGCCAGATACTGCTGCTGATGCTGCTGTTTTCTGCTGTTTTTCCATCGTCTCTTGTCGCCGACTTCCTCGACGATCCCTTGACGGTCCGGGTCAACTTCCTCAGTAAAAATCTCTCTCTTTCAATAATTCTCCACCTCGGCGAAGATTCCAAAATCTGAGCCGACATCCAACGAACCCAGTCTATCACCTGGCGAAATCGACACACGATCTCGGCGAAATCGACACACGATCTCGGCTTGCGCGCCACCGGACGAAATCGACACACGATCTCGGCGAAACCGACACACGATCTCGGCTTGGAATCTTTAGCTCAGCTATCCACTGGAATGCACACATATGCCTTCCCTATACTTCACCTTAGGAGAATTTCTACACCTGCCGATCATCAACCGTGGCTCCTTTCCGTAACTTCCCGACCTCATGAAGACTTCCACATGAGTCAACACTGACTCTCCAATTGACCAGTTCTATCTAGTCCACCTGTCTTCCACTGACGGTCCAACCAAGTCTGCGTAAAGCACACCAAATCATGGCTTCTCATGGATGCACACCACTCCTTATGCAAACTCAACATCTTCTAACCGGAAGATAACCTGTTCATCGAGATCACACCATCTCACCACTATGTGAGATCCAACTGGCCACACCACTTCACCTCTACATGAAGTCTCTTCACCTTTAGTGAAGTCTCTCCATCTCTACGTGAAGCTTCAATAGGCCACAACTCTTCACCTCTCGTGAAGATCCTAAATAACATCTCGAGAACCCAATTAGCTTCATAAGAGTTGCATCACCAATGGCTGCGCCTTTACGGCTGCCTACGTACCTTTGCCCAAAAGGATCAAGCCAAACGTAGTTCATTAAAAATGAGCTTCATCAAGCTCCAATAATAGTACCTGTTCCTGCGCAGTGAACCTGTTAGACTGAGTCATATGAACCTCTTCCCGACCATCATGGAGAGCAACGCCTTCAACTTGAGTGTCGCGTTCACAAGCTTGAGATTCATGCTTCTTCAACCACGAGCGTGTCTTACCTTGGTTCCAATGGCTGCAAATAACTCGACATCCTCAACAATGTCGTCAAACCTGTTCAGCATCACCTTTGGTAATGAACTCCACCGTGTCACCTCCGTTGAAGTATCCTTTGATGCCGAACCAACTGGAGATGATGGAGTAGCATCAACCTTCACCCGCTGCAATCCTTCCTTGGTCTTCGTCCTCTCCACCTGCTGAGAGACGATGGACTTCAACCACTGAAGTCTCTCCAAAAATGACATTCCTGTTCATCACGATCTTCTTGTCTTCGGGTCCCACAACCGTAGCTGTTTCCCTGACTCCCAAGTAGACAAACCTCTTTGCCCGCGGATTCACCTTGCCACTCTTGGCACTGAAGTAAGCCGGACTTCCAAATTCCCGCAGCATACCATGATCTTGAGCAAATTTTTCAGACCAAGTTCCCAATGGAGCTTTACTTCCTATTGCAGTCGATCTGTTCCTGAGATGGCTAGCATACTCAGTCGCCTCAGTCCAAAGCGACTTGTCTAATCCTGAATTAGACAATAACTTCCGAACCTCCTCCAGCAAGGAATGGACTATCTTTTTAGCCAACCATCTGTACCTGTTGAGAAGTGAGTAGCAATCCCTGTGTTCTGGCCAAACTGTAGGAATTGGTCAATGTCTATTCCAACATTACCGATGTAGAGCTCCTTTATCTTCCTACCTATCTGCCTCTCCATTTTTCTTCTCCACTTCCTCAACACATCTAGGGCTTCACCCCTTTGTCTCATTGGATATATCCAAACCTTCCTAGATGAATCATCAATAAACGAGGACAAAGTACCTGTGACCTCCAAGCGATGCCGTCTTAGCAGGTCCCCATACGCTCATGTGAACACAATCAGAAGACCTTCATTGTGGTGAGTACTGGTGTTGAATCTCACCGTCTCTTTGTCCAGAACGTGTGTCCACCTTCCAAATTGCAGGTAGCAGCACCTTCCATGGATTCCGTCTTTGCAGGAGCTTGCAAAGACCTTCCATCTTCGTGTCCGACCTTTCCTGCCAGTTCTCCGGGCCACCTTTATCTGAAGAACTTGAAGTCTCCACCTGATCTGTAATTGTACTACCCTTCAAATAGTAGAGATTGCCTCGGCGGACGCCCTTCATCACCACCATCGAGCCCTTGATCATCCTGAGATCACCATCTCGAACAGATATCACCATGCCCGATGCTTCCAAAGTTCCCACGGAGATGAGATTTCCTCTTCAACTGAGGTACATACCTCACTCCTTTCAGCTCCTTTCTATCCCATCAAACATCCTGATTCGGATGTACCTACACCCTCCACGCTACATGGGTGATCATCGCCCATAACGACCGAAACACCCCTCCAGCTGCTCAAAGTTGGAAAACCAGCCCCGATTAGGGCACGCATGGTATGTTGTACCTGTATCAGAATCCACTCATCTTTCCATGAGTTACCAATAATGGGAGAACTGACTGAAAACGAGAAACCTGACGAGTCCGAATCTGCTCCATCCGCCTGTGACCTGCTCCTCTGAGTATTCGTCACTTTTGCAAGATTTGTTTCAGCCTTCGACTCCTTCTCTTCCCCTTGAACTTTGACAGTCCACTTTCCAGTGCCCTTATCTCTCGGCAGAAAATGCACTGATCCTTCCTCAGATCCATATAGCCCGACCTGGACTTTGATCTTCCTCTAATCTTTTTTGCCCTTCCTTGATGAACCCCTGCCTCTTACTTCCAAAGCCTCCGCCACTGAGCTCGACTGAGAAGGATGCATCTCTTCTTCCTTGTCTCATAACTCATCAGTGCAGATGACACTTTCATCATACACCAAGGTCTGCCTTCCATTGATAAACGTCATAGTGAATGTCTCATACTCCTCCGGTGGGAGTGAGTTCAGAAGAATGACTGCCTGCTTGTCTTCCTCTCCTACCACGACATCCACGTTTATCAAATCTGTAAGAAGCTTCGTGAATCGTTGATGTGCTCATTTACTGTGCTCCCCTTCTTCATTCGAAATTGATACAGCTTACTCTTAAGCTGCAACCTGGACTCTACACTCTTAGTCAGGTATTTCTTCTCTAGGGTTTCCCACAGTTTCTTCGCAGACGTCTCATGTTGCACAAGGTATTTTATATCTTGTGACAAACATGAACGTATCAAGCCACATGCCGACCTGTTCATCTTCGCCCACTCTTCATCAGTGGTCGTGTTCTTCTTCCTCTCCAATAGGAGCGTGTCCTCGAGGTTCGATGCATTCAGTGCATCCATAACCTCACACCTCCCATCCCGAAATTATTAGTACCATTGAACTTAACAACTTCAATCCTTGGGTGATTGTTCATTGTCTTAACAGATGCAGTTTTCTTCTGCCATTGAGATTTTTTCCTGATCCTCTATCAACGCGAAAGATCAACTAACTTGAAATAGATCTATACACAGATAAAAATATGATTTTTACCTGTCCCTTGAAACCCTAGATCGAGTTTCTCACCGGATACTCCACCACGGATTCAACGAGCCCTCCTTGAGTCCTTCTGAGATCGACACACGATCTCCTCGAACACCAATACCTCAGATCTGAGATCGACACACGATCTC
>JAVJIF010022104.1:0-66437 GCA_038442645.1 Agave tequilana
TGAAAATGATATATCTATGCTTAAGAAGAGTGTGATTGTTTGGGCTCCACTTTGAGCCATTGTGTTTTGAGCCATACATGTTTGGAATCCATGTTTCGAAAGAAACAAGTTCCATCTTTTGCATGCACACCATACACGGCATACACATGCTTCCACGTTCACACCCATCACACATTGTATGCTCATGTGTACACTTGTACACATTGTGGATGTAAGGGCCACCTTGCTAAATTTTGCTATGATAAGATACATAATGTAATTTAGCAACTAAGTTTGTTTGGGTTAGGAAAGGAACTAACCCCCATGGACACAAAAGAGTGTGGATACCAAAGACCACCCCTATTGTATTTGATGTAGGTGTGGGCTCTGCATGACGTGAGAGCGATGGTGCCTTGAAGGGATGCGTTCCGAGCTTTGTGAGGACTATTTGGATGCATCACTTTAAGGGGGTGTTTGGTGGGAGGACCACCTCGGTTTGGAGATAAGGAGATGTACCCTCATAGTTTGGTAACGATCTCTTACTCCTCATTTATTGTTTACAGCTTTTCATATCATTATTTTTAGCATGTTTGATGTTTCAGATTAGTATGTTATATGCGATGATATTTAGATTAGTGATATACATGTTAGTTATTTGAGACACCCATGTTTTATATGGACCATATTTAGTGTTCTCACTTTAGTTTAACTAATGTGTATGTCCTAGATCTAATGCATGTGCATTTGTCATAATGATTATATGAGTCTTTGTTTTGATTTCTGTGCTTCACGTTTTGATTACATGTTTAGATGTTAGTTTTCATTAAAAACTTGGATATATACTTTACAACTAATGAGCCACAAATAGATTATTACATGTTTGTTCTTGAATGCTCATTATACTCATTAGATGTACTAGTATAACCTAGTTTTGATGATCCATGCATTTGACTGTATTCCCATTTTATACATGTTTCATGTTTATATGTTTAGCTTCATGTATATGTCTATTTTGTCTAAACTATAGCTATACATATACATCTTGAGCCACTTGCCTTCATGCATATACTTTATGGACTCGTTTATATTTGGATATGTATGTATACTTTAGTTTGTACATGACATACATATACCTTGAAGTATTCTAGTTTTGATGATTTCATTTTTTTAAGAATTTCATATTGAGATTATTGCCTATTTTCATGACTATGTCTTTCACAAAAACTTGTACGCTCATATTATTTGATGTTTTCTCATGATTTTGTTTTCATGAGTATTATATGTGCTATATAGATTTTGAGTGTTTGGTGATCATGTGATTTACATGTTTTCATGGAATATAATTTTGTTTTATTCTTCGCTTGAAGGATTTCGTACTAGTTTAAAAATTTTCATATAACTATTCGTATTCTTCATTTGGAAGAGTTTTCAATTATGCTATACTATTTTCAAACCTATTTTTGAAAACCCTTTCCATTTAAGGGCGGGTGGGTGGGCGACCATGCCTTGTATGCTTATTATTGAAAATTCTTTTAACATGTGCATGAAATGGGAGGTTGGTAATATGAGTTATTCACTTAATCTTATTTTGTTTTTAATTGGTATCATTAGATTTTTTTTTTCAATTGGTATCACTATTGACATTTTTTTTATATACTCATATATGTTTTTATATATGTATGCCTACACTTCAAATAGTATCAATTTCGATGGTATTTAATTTTCCATACATATATATATATATATATATATATATATATATAATAATATATATAATATATATATATATATATATATATATATAATATAATATATGTATATGCTTTATTTGTGCTTATTATAACTCTATATCTTTAAGCACAAATTTTAGTTATGCTAAGCTTGATTTCTTAAATGATTATTTTATTTCAATTGATTATGTTTTAATTGGTATCATATACAAGCTTATGCATCATTTTGTTTGGTATTTCATAAAGGGGAAAAAAATTCATATTTCTACTTTCAATTGGTATTTCACCTTTCAATTGGTTTTGGTATTCTACTCCCACACTTTATATTAAAAAAATGATTAAAAAAAAGAAAAGGATATTGATTATTTTTGGTATCATATGCCTTTAATGAAAAATTACTTTCAATTGGTACTAATCTTTTCAAATTGGTATCAAGATTACCTATAAGTTTTACTTTCAATTGGTTGTTTTATTGATATCAAAATTGTTGGTTGAATTGCTTAAAATGATTTATTTACTTAGAATTGGTATTTAATTGGTATTTACTTACAATTGGTATCAATTGGTATTTAAATCTATATTAAAATATTTGTTTTATGTACCACATTATGTACTTTCAATTGGTTATTTCATTGATATCATGATGCACTCAATTGATATATTTTTTTCAAATGGTATCATAATGTTGTTTTGATTTCACCCCTCATGATTTTTTTTGTTTTGTTTAAGACAAAAAGGGGAGAATATTGTTTTCTTTGACCCCTTTGTTGATGATTGAAAAAAAAGGGAGTAAGATTTTGAGTTTATATATGCATATTTGTGTTTTTGCATATATGAGTTTATGAGAAAATGATTTTGAGAGTTTAAACAAAAAGGGGAGAAGGTTTTTGAAACATATGTTTGATTTATGCATATTTCTCTCTCTTAGTTGATGCATACATTTGTTTTGATGCATACATTTGTTTGGTATCATGTGCATCATTGAATATCTTATTTGTTATTGCTATGCATGAGTTAAGGGGGAGCTTCTTTGAAGCTTAACTTTAATCCATGCATATATAACTCCATGAGTTTTGTCATCATCAAAAAGGGGGAGATTGTTGGCTCAGAGGCCTTTCACTCTAGTTTTGATGATGATTAACTCATGTAGTTATATTTACTAATAATCCTTTGATATTTAGTTTCGGATATTTAATCAAGATATTAGTAGGTGATTAGCTTCAACAAAGGTGTTGTGGAGCTTTTCACATGGTGATTCAAGAGCCTGAGCGTCAAAGTTCATACCTAGCACTCGTTGGAGTCAAGCTCGGTGGATCACATTTGGATCGAGTCGATTTGGAGACGGAGCTCTACAAGAAGACCTCGGTACATAGTTTAGTTTATGCTTTAGATCCATTGTTAAAGATTAGATAGTGTGATATGCTCAAGTTCACAACACACACACTTGTTTAAGTTTCATGTTTTGGTTTTCAGTTTTTGATTTAACCGATCTTGGTTTTCATGAATAGATAGAACAAAATAAGTTTACATGGTTTAATGTATATTAGATTTGTTCTATATACATGTATGCTTCATATCTTAGACAAACTATTTTGATATGCCTATTCATGTGTTTGGAGTTTTGTGTTTTAACAAAATTTGTTTTTGGAATTATTATCAAAACTATGATATATATATTTATATGTATATTGGATTTTATCCATATACAATATGCCTTAAAAGTTGTTTCTATATCATGTTTTGTATTTGGATGAGTTTTGGACAAAACGAATTTTCAATTCAAAAATCCAAGTTTTTAGAAAATACGGGTTTTGTTTTCGGGAAAAATTTGTAAGTCACAAAAATGGTTCAAATAAGTTGAAATATGTGTTGAATTTTTCCACACAGGTTTGTATTTCAAATATCATGCAAGAACTTATTTTATGAATTTTAGAGATTTTATAGGATTTATTTGGTAATTAAAAACCAAGTTTTCTAATCCCTTAAAAAAACTCTGCCAGGCTCTGGCGGTCGACCGACCGGTCGACGGACCAGGAGCTGGTCGACCGGAACGATCGACCGGACGTGCACACAAACGTGCACGCAGCCAGCCCCTTGGGCCGGTCGACCGAGCGGTCGACCGACTGAAGGCAACCCATTCTCGGGTTGCCCCGGTCGACGGGGTGGTCGACCGGCCAGAGAGGCGTTGCTCTCTGGTTCTGGGCAAGGTCGACCGGCGTGGTCGACCGGAAGGCTTAACGGTCAAAATTTGACCGTTGGCTGGTCGACCGGTGATTGTTACACATATTTGCATTTTATACCACCTTCATACCTTGCACATTGTATATTAAATGTGATTTTTAATCCTATTTTCTCTATTTTTGCAGATCCACACTTAAAGAGAAGAAGTCATTAATCACTTTAATTAGTGATAATTAAAGGGTTAAATCAAAAAGAGCCAAGATTTCAAATCAGATTTCACCAAGATCCGCGCGCCAATTGGAGAATCCAGATAGACCACGTGGCTAACTACCCAACTACCAAATCCCACCAGAAAATCTGGGCTCAACGGCCCAGATTCTGCACCGGATCTGGGAGATCTTGAGGATCTGCGGCCGTTTTGAAACGGTTGGGCCTCGGATTTTGCGCTAACGGTTATGGCTCCAGAAGCTTCTCAGAAATGCCTATAAATAGGTGGCCAAGGGTCTGCGCGAGATCTAGGGAAGAGAGAGAAGAAAATAGGGAATTGTTGTAATTTTGTTTAGCTTTCTTCTAGTTTTTTTTTTAGACTTCATCTCCTTCCTCCTTGAGTTCTAGACAAAGAGAGAGAGAGAGTTCAGTTTGAGAGCTTGTACCAAGGGAGTGACACTCTTGTGTAAAGGATTAATCAATGGAGCTTTCATCATCTCTTTGCAAGACTTGAGTATGCTTTTATTTCATTTGCTTTAATTCCTTGCATTTGATTTCTAGTTCTAGTTGAATTGCTTTAGATCTTTGCTTTCTATGAAGAATTGTAGCTTTGTTATTAGTTTAATGGAGGGCTAAGTTCTTGTTTCATGGCTAGCTAAGACTCACCTAGCTACTACTATCTCTTTTGGTGATTGTCTATTTCAATTCTTGCATAATTCTAGTTTCTGTGAATTCCAAGAAAGTATAGTTGTCTCCTTGGTAATGGCTTGTTAGAACTCCACATGAATTATGTGTGCCTCTAATAAGAGCCTTGTCAAGAACAAGAGCCTTTGATGGAACATAAGGATGGATCACCAAGGATGTGTTACTTGTATAACAAGATCAACTCATTTACTTCAAGCTAACTTTGTAGTTAAGCTTTGAATGTTCAAAAGAGTTTTGATTCTTCTAAACTTAGCACTAATTGAGTACTAATCCTAGAGTTCCTCAATGAACATCTATTAAGAGAGCCTATGATTCAAGATGAGGCTTCAAGTTAACAACAAAGGAACACTAGTCTTCAAAAGGGAAACAACACTTGAATATGCAAGTTATCTTTAAATTGCCTATGATTCAATATGAGGCAATCTTGCAATCAACATAGAGTTAGTAAGTTAGCAATGAGGTGAAGTTAGGCTAGCCATGCATCTTCTTATCAAAAGTTTTTACAACACTTTCTTTTAGCATTCTTTTCCTTACAACACACTTCATTCTTTTAATTTCTTTTCCATAATGCACCAATCCACCATCTCTTCTACATTTCTTGCACTTGTGTAATTACAAAGAAGATTCTTCGTCTTCTTGCTTCACTTGAAAACCGTAACGCTTCCAACGCTATTAAGAGAGCCTATGATTCAAGATGAGGCTTCAAGTTAACAACAAAGGAACACTAGTCTTCAAAAGGGAAACAACACTTGAATATGCAAGTTATCTTTAAATTGCCTATGATTCAATATGAGGCAATCTTGCAATCAACATAGAGTTAGTAAGTTAGCAATGAGGTGAAGTTAGGCTAGCCATGCATCTTCTTATCAAAAGTTTTACAACACTTTCTTTTAGCATTCTTTCCTTACAACACACTTCATTCTTTTAATTTCTTTTCCATAATGCACCAATCCACCATCTCTTCTACATTTCTTGCACTTGTGTAATTACAAAGAAGATTCTTTGTCTTCTTGCTTCACTTGAAAACCGTAACGCTCCAACGCTAGCTCTCCTTGTGGTTCGACTCGGTATAGTCCTATACTATAGCGAAGATGGACAAGGTATATCAAATACATATTTGAAGTGAACAAGAACAAAGGTTAACTCTAAACCCTATCTTTTCTACCTAATTCTTGTGCAAGAACTTCATATACCTTGTTTTTACCAATCAATTTTTGGCGCCGTTGCCGGGGAGAGCAACGGTTTTTGGTTGAAAAGTGAAGAACTAATACGAAGTCTCTTCTCTGTTGCAGGTTACAGGTTGAAGAAACAGCAAATCTTGCATAGCAGTGACATATAAGCGGACCTGGGCCTCTGCTCTCGAAAGCAGAGACCAGGATCCCCCAAATTGCCGCAAATTCTGGGCTTTTGCCGCAGATTTGCGGCAAAGAGGAGATCACTACTGACCAGTTTTCTGCAGGGCTTGCTTCTCTGCAAAATACAGTTGCTGCTATATTTTAAATCTTATTTTCTTCACCTTATATCTGCTAATCAACAGTAAAAAATTTGTTGAAAAAGTTAAAAATTGTTTAGACATTTGCATCTCTAGGCACGTGTCTTTCAATTTCTTTACTTTTACTGTTGAAGAGTGCGTGGGACAAGGTACGTAAGCATAGCATATAGACTAGGACTCACTCATTGTTTGATTTAATTCCGCTTTGAGTGACCCTTGTTTGTTGATATCGTACACTTGCACTAATTGATTCTAAGGGCAAATCCCATAAAAAAGATAAGGTGGGATTTTATCACCCTTCCTTAGCCCACAAACCATTTTCCCCACGTACTCACAATCCTAAGCTTCTAATTAAAAATTGCTAGACGCTGGCCCTAGGGACATCCGGACTCACTTAGGAGATTATCCTAAGGGGGAAAAGTGTTGGAAAGTGACTTTTGTAAAATCGGTGTCTAGGAAAGGGGTTGAGGGCCGAAAGCCCGAAGGTTGTTGGTTACTTAATTAAGGAACGTCTTCGGACGGAAAACCTCCCAACAACTTTACCCTTCCCTAGCCGATTTGCTTATAGTCAAAGTCCACACCAAACCTCCTGTGGACAATCTATCGTTAGGAGTCGTCTAGGTCCAGGAAACCTAGAAAGCTTGGATTGATTTTCTTTTCTTGATTGTTATTTTTCATTTTCCGCTTGTGTGAAAGGTGCACGTTGATTGTGTAATTGTATGCAAGAGTGGTTTCGGGACCCAGATTCTGCTAGGCTTGTGAGAGTTTCTACACTGCCACATACACCACCACTTGACACAATTCCAGTCATGACGAACAACGTGTCTTTGCAGGACAAGTTCTATCCTATTCGCACATCACTGCCATCTTGTATTCTCCTCCCGAACACAAATGGAAGTAATTTGAGTTGAAGCCCCAGTTCATAAACACACTTCCACGATTCCATGGCCTTGAATCTGAGGATGCATACTTCTTCATCCGAGAGTTTGAAGAAGTATGCCTTATGATGAGGATTTCCCAGCTTACTGATGATGCTGTCAGACTTAGATTCATCCCCTTTGCACTTAAGGATATCGCTAAGAAATGGCTGTACAATCTTCCTGTCAGCTCAATTTCTTCTTGGGATGATTTCGTTAAGGTCTTTCTTAAAAAGTTCTATCCTATTCATAAGACAGCTATTATGAGGAAGAATATAATGCAATTCAAATAAGAAGCCAATGAACCATTTTGGAAGTATTTTGAGCGTTTCAAAGACCTAATAGCCCTGTGTCCCCATCACGGTATAGAAAAATGGCGCCAGTGCCAGATTTTATATGATGGGCTTGATTATCAGACTAAGACTCTCCTTGAAACCATGTGTCAAGGAGAATTCTTAAAGAAGGATGAAGATCAGGGTTGGGATCTTTTGAGGCTTTAGCTGAAAAGACAATCCAGTGGGAGTCATGTCCTGAGAAACCCACACCCACAACTTCCAGAACTGGTTTACATTCTATAGGATCCTCGATAGCTACAGAAGCTAAGATAACTCAGTTGATGAAGAGGATTGAATTGCTAGAATCCAGGGAAAATTCTGTTGTTAGTCAAGTCAACCCATCATCAGTAGCTAGCCCATCACCTATGGCTAGCCCTGTACCTATAATCCACCCGGGTTGTACTTACTGCCATGATTTGAATCATGTGTTGGAAGAGTGTCCAGTGTATTACTCTCAAAATTTTCAGGAGAATACGAATGCCATGTACACCAGACCCACTTACAATCCTTACTCCAAAACCTATAATCCGGGATGGCAAAACCATCCGAACTTTTCTTGGAGTCAATCTAGTACTGAGCAGCAGAGACAACCATTTCCACAACACTACCCTTCTAAGTCTCAGTCTCATCCACCTACTTACCACCAAAACCCACCAAATTTCAATTCATATCAGAGTCCACCCAGATTCCAACCATATCAAAATTCTGTGCCATATCAAGCTAATTTTCAACCCCAGTATCAACAACAACAACAGCATCAACCACCCAATCCTTCAGATAAGAAAATTTCCGAATTGGAGAAAATGATTGAAACCTTGTCTAAGACCCAAGCTGCAATGATGAACAATCAGCAGCAGGATATGAATAAATTACAAATCCAAATAGGACAGTTGGCTAATTCCCTAACTGAAAGGCAAAAAGGAATGCTGCCTAGCCAACCTGTGCCTAATCCCAAAGCTCATTTTCCTCTGCATGAAGTTGAAGACTTGGGACCCAGCCAATGCCAAGCCATTCAAATCCTTAGGTCTGGAAAACAAGTAGACAACAAGGTCTCAAATCAGTCTCCAAAACCTGTGTCAAAACCGTCACCTTCTGTTCCAGTTCAACCTGTGCAAGATAATCTTTCATCAAGTTCACAACCATCCACTTCTCAGTCAAAAGGAAAAGGGAAAATTGATGAGCAAACTTATAAGCCTGTTGTCCCATTCCCAAATAGACTTACAAATCATAAGAATAATGCTCACATGGAGAAGATAAGAGAGATATTTAACCAAGTACAAATCAATGTCCCTCTCTTAGATGCTATTCAACAGGTCCCATCATACGCCAAATTTCTGAAAGAGATGTGTACTAAAAAGAGAAAAGCAAATGTCCCTAAGAAAGTCTTCTTGGCTTCCAACCTAAGTGAATTTCTTAATGGTCTAATCCCTGTGAAGTACAAAGATCCAGGAAGCCCAACCATTTCTTGTATCATAGGGCAGACCACTGTAAATAGGGCTTTGCTAGACTTGGGCGCAAGCATCAATCTTCTTCCCTTTTCCGTGTACCAGCAGTTAGGGTTAGGCAACCTTCGTCCAACCCAGATGACTATTCAATTGGCTGACCGCTCTGTTAAGATTCCAAAGGGGGAAATTACGGATGTTTTAATACGGGTGGGGGAATTCATTTACCCCGTTGACTTTGTTGTTCTTGAAACACAACCCGTACATAATCACAGAGCGCAAACACCTGTCATTCTAGGACGTCCTTTCTTAGCCACCGCGAATGCGATCATCAACTGTCGAAATGGATCGATGCGGCTGACGTTCGGAGATATGACGAAGGAGGTGAATGTCTTCCGTCTGGGGAAGCAGCCAAGGGATGTGGAGAATGACTCTTTTGATGTTAACTTGATAGAAGGGTAACCAGCGAACACGTGGAGGAGATGGAATATGAATCTGAAGAGGAATTTGAGTTAGAATCTGATGACCTAACTCTTGATCAATTTGTTGGATCAAATGTTGAAAGGACTACTAATTCCACCCCTATTCTTCCCTTGCACCATGAGCAACCAGTTATAGATCCAGTCCCTTCTGCTGAACTTAAGGTTCTTCCTGGTCATCTCAAGTACAAGTACTTGGATGAAAAAGAATCCTTTCCGGTAATAATTGCATCCAATCTTACGGAACAACAAGGAGAGGACCTTTTGACTGTGTTAAGGAAAATAAAGAAGCCATTGGTTGGACCATGGCTGATATTAAGGGGATAAGTCCTACTATTGTCCAACATAGGATTCACTTAACGGAAGATGCCAAGCCTAAACGAGACCCACAGCGTCGACTTAACCCTATTATGCAAGAAGCTGTTAGAGCTGAGATATTGAAACTATTAGACAATGGGATTATTTATCCCATATCTGATAGTCAATGGGTAAGTCCTGTTCATGCTGTGCCTAAGAAAGCTGGCTTTACTGTTGTGGAGAATGAGAATAAAGAATTAATACAAACACGTCTTCCAACGAAGATTCGAGTTTGTATTGATTACAGGAAACTAAATAGTGCCACACGTAAAGACAACTTTCCACTTCCGTTTATTGATCAGATGCTGGAAAGATTGGCGGGACACGAGTATTATTGTTTCCTGGATGGATATTCAGGATATAATCAGATCCCAATTGCTCTCGAGGACCAAGATAAGACAACCTTCACCTGTCCGTTTGGAACATTTGCATACCGTAGGATGCCCTTCGGCCTTTGCAATGCTCCAGCAACTTTTCAACGTGTATGTTGAGCCTGTTCTCGGACATGGTGGAGAAATTTTTGGAAATTTTATGGATGACTTTTCAATCTATGGGGATACATTTGAGCAATGCCTGTACCATCTGAAGCTGATTTTACAACGATGCACGGAAAAGAATTTGACACTTAATTGGGAAAAGTGTCATTTCATGGTCAAGCACGGAATTGTACTTGGGCACAAGATATCAAGAATAGGAATCGAGGTAGACAAGTCTAAGGTGGAGGTTATTACAAAGCTCACTGAACCACAATGTTTAAAGGACATTAGATCTTTCTTAGGGCACGCTGGTTTCTATAGGAGATTCATTCAAGGGTTTAGCAACATTGCGAGACCTTTGACAAATCTCTTAGGAAAAGATGTATCCTATATCTTTGATGAGGAATGTCAAAAATCGTGAAAAGAGCTTAAGAATAGACTTGTCTCTGCGCCGATAATATCTGCACCAGACTGGACCAAACCATTTGAGATTATGTGCGACGCCTCAGATTTTGCTATAGGCGCTGTTTTAGGACAGCGTATTGATAATAGGCAGCACGTAATCTATTATGCTAGCAGAATGCTAAACGATGCCCAACTCAATTACACGACTACTGAAAAGGAATTTTAGCGGTTGTATTTGCGTTGGAGAAATTTCGACAATATCTGCTAGGGTCCAGGACCATAATTTTTACTGATCACTCCGCCCTGAGGTACTTGATGCAAAAGAAGGACGCTAAGGGAAGATTGATTCGATGGATCCTTCTTTTGCAAGAGTTTGACTTGGAGATCAAAGATAAAAAAGGGCGTTGAGAACGTGGTTGCGGATCACTTGTCAAGAATCCCGAATGCACCTCATGAGAAAATACCGATTAATGAAGATTTTCCTGACGAGCATATTTTGGAGATACGTGGAGAGCCCTGGTATGCCGATATAGTGAACTACCTTGCTACCAGGCAAATTCCTTCCCATTGGTCAGGACAAAAAAAACACCGTTTTCTGAGACAAATGCGGTTCTTCTTTTGGGATGAACCGTATTTATTCAAATACTGTCCTGACCAAATCATACGTAGATGCCTTCCAGAGGATGAACATCAGAGTGTTTTGACATTCTGTCACAAGTTAGCTTGCGGTGGACACTTTGGTCCACGGAAAACTGCGGAAAAAGTGCTTCAGAGTGGATTCTATTAGCCCACTCTCTTTAAGGATGCCTATACTTTTGCAAGCTTTGTGATAGATGTCAAATGACGGGTCGTATTACACAAAGAAACATGATGCCCCTCACACCCATCTTGGAAGTCGAAATTTTCAACCTCTGGGGCATCGATTTTATGGGACCCTTTCCTCTGTCCTACGGTAACCAATACATCTTGGTAGCCGTAGATTATGTTTCTAAACGGGCTGAAGCGATTCCTACACGGACAAATGACAACCAAGTTGTCATTAAGTTTTTAAGAGAGAACATCATTTCGCGTTTCGGAGCCCCCCGTGCGATACTGAGCGACAATGGGAGTCATTTCTGCAATAGGGCTTTTGAAGCCTTGATGCGAAAATACTCTATTACTCATAAACTATCCACGGCTTATCATCCTCAAACCAATGGGCAAGTTGAGGTAACAAACAGACAGATAAAACTCATTCTGGAGAAGACTGTAGGACAGAATCGTAAGGATTGGTCCATCAAACTGACTGATGCCTTATGGGCATACAGGACCGCTTACAAGACTGTCCTCGGTATGTCCCCATACCGAGTTATATTTGGAAAACCATGTCACTTGCCGTTGAATTAGAACACCGTGCACTATGGGCTTTAAAGCAGCTGAATCTAGATTTGGATAAAGCCGGTGTTCTAAGGAAGCTGCAGCTATCCGAGCTTGAAGAGTTACGAAACGAGGTATACGATAACGCTCGGATCACGAAGCACAGAACCAAGCTTTTTCACGACAAATCCATTCACAGGAAGATTTTTGTTGTCGGACAAAAGGTTCTGTTGTATAATTCTCGACTCCACCTTTTCCCTGGTAAACTGCGAACCAGGTGGTCAGGGCCTTTCATTGTTCAGAATGTTTTTTCCCACGGAGCAATCGAGATTCTTGACCCAACTAATGGCAACACATTCACTATAAACGGTCAACGTCTCAAGCCATTTTTTACCACGGATTCCTTGTCACACGACATTCACGAATTGGGTCTTTACGACCCAGTTTATTTGTGACATTTTCATTTGTATAGTTTCCCATGCATTCTCCTGAATATCATTTTCGGGACCACACTTGTAAATATTTTTCTTTTACACTTTTTGTAAATAAAAAATAAAATAAAATAAAAAAAATAAAAATAAAAATAAAAATTTTTGGATTGTTGAGCATGAAAAGAATTTCACATCCTTAGGATTCTCTTTCTTCCCTAGGATTCCATTCATATTCAAAATCCTTTGACCTAGGGTTGTAATTATAACTTTGACCTAGGGATAAATTTGGACATCCCTTTTTACCTACCCCTATATATATCCTCTTTATCAACTCTTCTCCCTCAACAGCCAATATTTTCTCAGATCTGAGAACCCTCTTCCAGAGCTGACTTCTGTCTATTTTCCCCTTCACCTGAATCCCCAGATCTGCCGCAAAAAGCCCTTTCCAGCCGCCGATCTGCGGCTATTCAGCCTTCTCTGGTGCTCAGAAAACTTCTGCGCGGCTGATTTTCTCTGCTGGTGGTAGATCCTGAGTGATTTCTTCCAATCTACATCTTGGGTGCCTTCTGCACTACTGTTTTGGATTTCCCCCCACGATTTCCGGGGGTGATTTGCATTTTCCTTTCTCAAATCCTTTGCTTTACTTTCTTTAGCAATTATGGCCCCAAATTATATGTGGAGAGGGATTTTTCTGCACTCTTTAATGAAAGTGGGGGGTATGGGCATATTTTTGTGGATCGAATCCGCGCTTGGAATTGGTACACTTTGGTGTTTGATCACAATGAGCATGAAGCATTTTATTGCCCCGATCTTGTAACACTTTTTACAATTCAATAGATTATGCATCTGTGAATCATGACCCATACCAATTTGTATCTCACATGCCATTTGGTGACATTTTGGTCACACTTCCACTTCTTGCACAGATCACTCATGCCCCCATTTATCCCCATCCTAGCGACCCCTTGCCATTAATGGATTACTTAACCATCATGGGTGTACGCTGCACAGTCCAGGATCGTGGGCTCAAAGCCCAATCTACATTCAGAAATATTCATTGCGTTGGACGTTGGATCCAACGAAACATTCTAGGGATAGAACACACCTCTTCCTTCAATAGACCTGTGTTACAGATTATTCATGACTTGATGACACAGAACCACACGGTCTGTTTGAATCGGACTATCTTCCGTTCAATTATTGAAAATTCCTCTCGCACTCGGGGTGCAAAGTATTCTCATCCTATATTAATTACACGTCTGTGTCAACATTTCATACCAGACGGTTTTTTCTACATTTGACAGAGTGACGATTACGCTAGAGAGACCCACAAGCTCATACAATAGTTGCTTGCAGGCGCTCTGGACAACCAGTGCCTTGCATGAGACTGTACCTGTGGAGTCCTCTTCGGAGGAAAGTTTAGAGGAGGAAGATGAACCCCAATTCTGGAGACAGGAACCCCCAACGGAACCAAAAGCCTTCATGTCTACTATCTGGAAAGGCATGAAGAGGATATTTCGGGGACAAGTCAGGCTTAGGAAGAAGGTAGAGGAGCAATCCTCTCGTTTAGATGGGATGGAGGCGATGTTGAGGAGAACACAATCGGCTGGACCTAGTACCACATCGGGTCCTAAGCGACAGAGGGAGTAGTTTATCCTTTACCTATGTCATGCATCATTTCATATTTCATACATTGAGGACAATGCATGAGATAGGTATGGGGGGGTAGATGCTAACATAGGATTTTTCACTTTCTTTTTAGACCTTTTTTATTTTATTTTTTTAGGATTTTTCACTTTCTTTTTAGGCCTTTTATTTTTAGATTTTATCTTTTTTCTAGATTTTCCACTTTATTTTTAGATTTTACTTTTCTTTTAGAAAAATAAAAAAATATAAAAAAATATATAAAAATAAAAACTTTTTGGAATAAGAGACAAAGTTTTAATCTATTTTTAAGAAAATTAAGATGTATCTTAGAAATTAAGAAAGCCTTAATTATGACATCTTAAACCTAGTTGAAATAATAGATCTTGTTTGAGATTATAGGCTAAGTAAGTAAAATTGGTGAGATATTTTTATCTTGAATTTTTTGCCTTAGATAATATGCACTTTACACTTACACATTTCTTGGGATGAAGACAAAGACCAAAAAAGACATATATAAAAAAAAATATATATATATATATAAATAAAAGATCACTTATTAAGCTGGGAAATTGTGCCTCAAGAAGCATGATTACTCAAGCCTAACAGTGATCTCACTTATTAAGCTGGATAAATGTGCCTCAAGAAGCATGATTATTCACGCCTAACGGTGATAAAATAAATAATCCCTTTAGTTTTGTGGCCTTTTTCACTCGAGTCCTTTAACCCGAGGGATGTTTTTCATCTGGTGCCCTAGAACCATCTGGTTTGGGAGTCATCGGTTATAGGCTCGCTACATGGGTGAATTAGAAAGCCTAAGAAAACTAAGGAAGAAGAAGGAAAAAAAAAAAAGAGAATAAATAAATGTCTTGATGGTTAGAGTTGAAATCCCAGAAATCTTCACTGTCACGGTGTGCATACTATCTAGGTTTTATGAAAGATAAAATATTCAATCCAATTTTGAATTCTTACCTTAATTGAAAACAAGATCTTACATGGATACTAAGTTTAAGAAAGAATAATTATAGGTGGACTTATGACCTAGGATCACTTATATTTTTGCAAAAATAGTTCGTAAACTTGTCTCTTGTTCAAAATGAATTTTCAAAACACTAACATTTGTCTTCTTTCTTTATGGATTTTGTGGGTGTAATCCGCTGAAAAACCCTCAGGAGACAACACTCCTCCTCTAGGGTAACCTAGAGGTTTAACGGCTTGTTGCACATGCTCAGTGCAATCGCGCCACCTGCGAAAGTGGTGTAATAAAAAGGTAGTATAGTTTTTCTTTTCTTTTCTTTTCTTTGTTTGCTCGGGACGAGCAAAAGCTAGGTATGGGGGTGTGATTGTTACACATATTTGCATTTTATACCACCTTCATACCATGCACATTGTATATTAAATGTGATTTTTAATCCCTATTTTCTCTATTTTTGCAGATCCACACCTTAAAGAGAAGAAGTCATTAATCACTTTAATTAGTGATAATTAAAGGGGTTAAATCAAAAAGAGCCAAGATTTCAAATCAGATTTCACCAAGATCCGCGCGCCAATTGGAGAATCCAGATAGACCACGTGGCTAACTACCCAACTACCAAATCCCACCAGAAAATCTGGGCTCAACGGCCCAGATTCTGCCGCCGGATCTGGGAGATCTTGAGGATCTGCGGCCGTTTTGAAACGGTTGGGCCTCGGATTTTGCGCCAACGGTTATGGCTCCAGAAGCTTCTCAGAAATGCCTATAAATAGGTGGCCAAGGGTCTGCGCGAGATCTAGGGAAGAGAGAGAAGAAAATAGGGAATTGTTGTAATTTTGTTTAGCTTTCTTCTAGTTTTTTTTTAGACTTCATCTCCTTCCTCCTTGAGTTCTAGACAAAGAGAGAGAGAGAGTTCAGTTTGAGAGCTTGTACCAAGGGAGTGACACTCTTGTGTAAAGGATTAATCAATGGAGCTTTCATCATCTCTTTGCAAGACTTGAGTATGCTTTTATTTCATTTGCTTTAATTCCTTGCATTTGATTTCTAGTTCTAGTTGAATTGCTTTAGATCTTTGCTTTCTATGTAGAATTGTAGCTTTGTTATTAGTTTAATGGAGGGCTAAGTTCTTGTTTCATGGCTAGCTAAGACTCACCTAGCTACTACTATCTCTTTGGTGATTGTCTATTTCAATTCTTGCATAATTCTAGTTTCTTGTGAATTCCAAGAAAGTATAGTTGTCTCCTTTGGTAATGGCTTGTTAGAACTCCACATGAATTATGTGTGCCTCTAATAAGAGTCTTGTCAAGAACAAGAGCCTTTGATGGAACATAAGGATGGATCACCAAGGATGTGTTACTTGTATAACAAGATCAACTCATTTACTTCAAGCTAACTTTGTAGTTAAGCTTTGAATGTTCAAAAGAGTTTTTATTCTTCTAAACTTAGCACTAATTGAGTACTAATCCTAGAGTTCCTCAATGAACATCTATTAAGAGAGCCTATGATTCAAGATGAGGCTTCAAGTTAACAACAAAGGAACACTAGTCTTCAAAAGGGAAACAACACTTGAATATGCAAGTTATCTTTAAATTGCCTATGATTCAATATGAGGCAATCTTGCAATCAACATAGAGTTAGTAAGTTAGCAATGAGGTGAAGTTAGGCTAGCCATGCATCTTCTTATCAAAAGTTTTTACAACACTTTCTTTAGCATTCTTTTCCTTACAACACACTTCATTCTTTAATTTCTTTTCCCATAATGCACCAATCCACCATCTCTTCTACATTTCTTGCACTTGTGTAATTACAAAGAAGATTCTTCGTCTTCTTGCTTCACTTGAAAACCGTAACGCTTCCAACGCTAGCTCTCCTTGTGGTTCGACTCGGTATAGTCCTATACTATAGCGAAGATTGGACAAGGTATATCAAATACATATTGAAGTGAACAAGAACCAAAGGTTAACTCTAAACCCTATCTTTTCTACCTAATTCTTGTGCAAGAACTTCATATACCTTGTTTTTACCAATCAACCGGCCGGACGACTGGAAGGTCAAATTTGACCTTGCAGCTGCCAACGGGCAGAATTTGTATGGGGGCTATTTATACCCCATTTGGAGTAGGTTTTGGTTAAGATTTTTAAGAGCAAAATTTCACCTATTCTCTAGTGTTTTAAAAGCAAGTTTTCAAAAGAGTTTATTGGTTTTTAAAGATCATTCTTTATTTGTTTTCAAGAGTTGGAAAAATCAAAGAAAAATATAGATTTGGGATATTTGCTTTGTTTTTCATTTCTATCAAATCCTAAGTTATTTCCCAAGTATTTTTTCTTGTGATTTGTTTTCCAACATCTTGATTTTCCACACTTGAGCCATATCTTACTATCCTATCTATAGGATCTTTATTTTGTGGAAGAAGTTGTTTGTGGTTGAGATAGACCACCAAGTTATAACCCTCCTTATTTGTGATATCCCTCTTGTGTAGAGGTTGATTTTGGAGTGGTGGTTAGCTCCCTCTAGTGAGAGGTGGAGATTGTGTTTAGCTCCCTCTAGTGAGAGGTGGAGTTTGTGTTGGAATCCCTCAAGTGTGAGGTGATTGATTTGTATTGGCTAAGTGCCTACCCCTCTTGTGTGAGGTGGTGTTTGTGTGGCTTTGTGCCTAGCCTCTGTGAGAGGTTGTATCGGTTGAGAGAGGAGTATGCTCGAACCATGAAACATATTCGTGTGTTTGCGTTTGATCCGCTGACTCTTACTCTCTCTCTCTACTTTGTGCCTTGTATCATTTCATATTGCTCATTCATATTATATGCTTGGCTTGTTTGTGTGTGCCTCACTTGTGCTTAACCACGAGAGCTTTATATAGCGCCTCCACTCTTAGTCAGAGGAATCAAGAGGAGTTAGTCCAGAGCTCTTCACCGGAAATTCGGCTACACTCGTTGGGTGCATTAAGTGTTGTTGCAATTAAGTTTTTAATTTCCGCATTTAGTTCATTAGATTAACCGTACACCTATTCACCCCCTCTAGGTGTACTTTCAAATTCTTCTCTAGATCTATTTCCTTCTTATTTTTATGGCACTAAATAGAAGTAATTCACGGGTGGTTTAATAGAAAACTTTGGTTTAGGAGTAAAAGAGAAAGAAAAGAAAAAATTTTGATATGAAAGGAGAGTGAGAGAGATTGTGGAAGTGAGAGAGGAAGGGGGAAGGCGGCGGCCTAGGGGTATGATTGAGCTTGGACCTGCACAAAAATACAGAATTTCAAATTTAGAATAAAGAGTGCAAGTTACTCAATTTTACCGCAATAGCAAGTGGCTATGCGGGTTGTGATTCACAAGGAGAGACTAGCGATGGAACTTTTTTAGTAAGTCTTCTTTTAAGATACAAAGTTTGGTTTAAAGTTCTTCTTTAGTTCTTTAAAAGAAAAAGGAAAAATTGAGTTAAAGTTGAATTAGAAGGAAAGCGGTAGAATAAGAAGGTGGAGAAATAATAAGATTTGTAAAATGAGATTGAAAAAGAGTGATAAAAGATTTGGAGGATTGTGGTGTTCTAAACTAAATGATTAAAAGAAAATAAAATAAAAATTACTTACTTCTTTTGGCCAAATACCTACCTTGAATCTTTTGCAATGATGTTACCTTGAAGTGAGGCGATCAACGTATAGCCCATAAGAGTTGATTCCCGTTTTCTCCACATTATATCATCAAGACGTTGCAAGTATGAAGTGATACAGAATGAAACTCAAAATCCATCGTCATGGGCTATCGGTGGCACTCGCAAAGGCAAGGCTCTTTCGATGCTTTTAGACTCACTTGGATAGCAATTGTACCAAAAGAAGAAAAGTGGAAAAGAAGAAGAAGAACACAAAAACAAAGTACATACAAAAGGGAACTACAGATTCGATTTTATAACAATAAGAGAAAAGAAGGAAATCCTACATCGGTGTCACTCTCAGCACAAGCTTCATTCTCATTCTCTTATGAAACTCTAATCTCCTCTGATTTACATAAACTAAAACTGAAAATTACATGAAAAGAAAAATAAAAACCTATACTAAAAAAATTGGAAAAATGGACTAATTCCTATCTCTGCATGGTCGTTCCTCCTTGCCTTTGAGATTGCAGGCATTTATAGAAGAAATGCAGAGGTTAGAAGAGTATGAAGATAGGAAAAGCTAGATATTTCTGAATTTGAATCTTTGCTTATCTCCAAACTTGATTTGATGTGAATATTCAGTTCTGATCTGTAATTTATTGGCGTGTTGATTGCTGAATATCACTTATTAAATGACAGAATTAGAAATAGTGATCAACAAAAGAGTTGTAGCTCTGTAAGTCCTCTTTCTGGATCATCTTGAATCATTAGATTTGAGATTCGGTAACGAAAGTTATGATTCAAATACTGAAATATATCCAGTCAGAATCTGAGTCAAACTTGCTTCATCTCATCTGTTGATCTTCTCTTTATCCATTTATCTCTCTGTATTTGATATTATCCTCGATTGATGTTTAGCTAACCAAAATGGATTTGTAGAAATCTGAATTTTACTGGTTTCCATTTGGTGTTATCTTTCTAATTTGCTTTGATCCTCAGCTGAACATTTGCCCCAATTCTTGATTTGTTCTAACTAGATTTGGGATCATCCTTAGCTAACCAAATAGATCCAGTTAAATCTGATTTTAACTGGTATTTATTTGGTTTAATCCTCTTTCTCTTCATTATTATCTTCTACAAAATAGACATTAGGACAATGAAATTAGCAAATTTATTACACGATAAATGTAGGAGTGTAATGAAAAGAATGCAAAATATGTGTACGATCAGGGTAGTGGTGGCCAGTGGCTTAGGGGTGGTGGCCGCCGGTGAAGAGATGGAAGGAGAGGGATGAGTGGGTGAGAGGGAGACTGAAGAGAGAGAAGAGTTGAGAGAGAAATGAGATTTGTCTCTCAAATTTTCACCAAATACTTACACCTAAATTTTAGCCCAAGTACCAAGTGTTCATCAAGATTAGTTTCTCTCATCTCTACCATACACTTATAGGCATGGTCCTCGCCCCCTGTCATTCAATCCATACCACAATCCAAGCATGCTTGGGTACTATTTGGGGCAAAAGTCAAAATTATACATGTATATACTTTAAGTATATACACACATGTATTCATAATACTAAAGACTAGCATGAATACGTTACCCCCATGAATTCTATATGTCAAGTCACATTCTCTTAATGTCATAGGGTTTTAGATGAAATATTTACTAACCAATACAACATGCTACTAACATTTATTTATCCATAACCCTAGATTTTAAATCCTTGCGGTAATGAAATCGGTTATATTACATATTATTATATATATTATGCGGACTACTCACATAATAACATATATAGTGATAAGCCGTGACTAAATAAAATGAGTGTTACAGCTCTACCCCCTTAAGAAAGTTTCGTCCCTGAAACTCAACATACCTCGAAATAATTGTGGATAGTTTATCAACATCTCTTCTTCTGGCTCCTATGTTGCTTCTTCTATTTGTTGGCTTCTCCAGAGAGCCTTAACCAAGGGAATAATTTTGTTTCTCCGGTGTTTCTCCTTACAGTCCAAGATTTGTATTGGCTCCTCTATGTATGACATATCTTCTTGTATTTATAGCGGTTGATATGATATGATATGGTTGGATCGGTTATGTATTTTTTTAGCTGAAAGATATGAAATACATTATGTATTCTTTCCATATCAGGAGGAAAGGCTAAATGGTAAGCGACCGGTCTAATTATGTCTAATATTTCAAACGGCCTCACATATCTCGATCTAACTTGTTCCTTTTGCTGGTACGTATCACTCCTTTCATTAGGAATACCTTCAGGAAGACTTTATTCCTTACTTGAAATTTCAGTGGTCTGTGACGTTTACATGCATAAGCTTATGTCTGTTCTAAGCTGCCTTCATCCTCTTCTTAATTACTTTAATCTTATTAGTGGCTTCTTGAATTATATTAGGGCCAAATATTCTTCTGTCCCAACTTTCTCTAAACAAATCGTGGATCTACATTTTTTGCCATTTAATACTTCAAATGGGGGCATGCCAATGGTGGATTGGTAGTTGTTATTGTAAGCAGCTCTACGTAAGATAGATACTTTTCCCATTTCCCTCCCAAAATTTAGTACACAACGCCGTAACATGTCCTCCAGTATCTGAATAGTTCTCTTTGATTATCTATCTGTTTGAGGGTGTGCTATTGTAGTGAGTTGCAATTTAGTGCCCAAGGCTTCAGGCGTACTCTTCCAAAGTCTAGATTGAAATCGAGGATCTTGATCTGATACAATAAATTCAGGTATTCCATGTAGTTTGATTATTTCTTGAATATATATTTGAACTAACTTCTCCATAGAGTAGTTGATCCGAATAAGCATAAAGTAGGCAGATTTAATAAGTCTATCTACTACTACCCAAATGGTATCAAATTCTTGAGATGTCTGAGGGAACCTCGTGACAAAATTCATTATAATGTGACACCATTTCCACTCAGGAATCGGTAATGGCACCAGTAATCCTGAGGGTTTCTTATACTCTGCTTTCACCTGCTAACACGAGAAAGCATTTGTATACAAATTTAGTAATATCCTTCTTCATTCTATCCCACAAAAGTTACGTCACAGATCCTGATACATTTTAGTGCTTCCTAGGTGAGCTGTAAATGGGGTACAATGAGCTTCCTTCATTATTTTTTTCTTCTATTTCTGCCACTTCGGGCACAATTATTCTGTTTCCAAATTTCAGTAATTGTCTTCATTTTTAACTCCTTGAGTTCTTCTTCTAGCACCTTCTGCATAATTCTCCTTATTTGAGGACCTCTTTGCTGAGCTACTTTGATTTTATCATACAAATCAAATTGAATACTTACTTGATTCAATTGGCTCATGACATTGGGAGAATTAGTAACGCATACCTCTACTTGCAATTCTTCCAAATCCCTTAATAGTGTTGTTTGACGAGTTATAATAGTAGCTACCGATCCTCCTGATTTTTGACTTAAGGCATTAGCGCCACATTGGCCTTTCCAGGGTGGTACTAGATAGTCATATCAAAGTCCTTCATCAGTTCTAGTCATCTCCTATGTCACATATTCAGTTCTTTTTAGGTAAAAATATACTTCAAACTCAAATTATTTGTAAAGATTTTACAAGACACTCCATATAAATAACGTCATCAGATCTTCAAGGCAAACATTACAATCGCTAATTTCAAATCATGAGTAGGAATTCTTTCATGGGTCCTAAATTGTCGAGATTCACAAGCAATAACTTTTCTATGCTACATCAAAACACATCCCAGTCCCATCTTTGAAACATCACTATAAATGACAAAACCTTCAGTTCCTGAGGGTACAGTTAGAATCGAAGCATAGATCAGCCTATTCTTTACTTCAAGAAAACTCCTTTCTTGTTCTTCTCCCCACACAAATTTTTTATTTTTTTTTGTTAATTGAGTCATTGGTGCTACAATTCGGGAGAATCCTTCCACAAATCATCTGTAGTATCAAACTAACCATAGAAAACTCCGAACTTTGATAAAAGTTGTGAGTCTGGGCCAGTCCTTCACTGCTTCGATCTTTACCAGATCTACTGATGTTACCTCCTTAGATATGATATGGTCAAGAAATCCCACTTGTTCCAGCCAAAATTCAATTTCCTTAATTTATTATATAATTGTTTCTCTCTCAAAGTTTGGAGAATGATTCTGAGATGATCCTTGTGCTTTTCTTTACTTCTTGAATAAATCAGAATATCATCAATAAATACAACTACAAGCTGATGAAGATATGGTTGGAATACTAAATTCATTAAGTCCATAAATGCTTCTGGGGCATTGGTAAGTTCCAAAGGCATGACTAAGAATTCAAAATGTTCATATCTTGCTATAAAAGCCAATTTAAACATATCTTTTGATTTGATCTTTACCTGATGATATCCTGATCTAAGGACAATCTTAGAAAATATGCAGGACTCTTGAAATTGATCAAAGAAATCATCGAACCGAAGAAGTGGATACCGATTCTTGATCATGAACTTATTTAACTCCCGATAATCAATACATAATCTCATACTCCCATTTTTTTCTTAACAAATAATATCAGTGCTCCCTAGGGTGATGCACTCAGTTGAATGAATCCTTTGTCTAACAAATTCTGCAACTGAATTTTATGTTCTTTTATTTTTGCAGGGGCCATACAATATGATGCCTTAGATATCGGGGCAGTACCTAGCAACAGCTCTATTGTAAATTTTACATCTCGATCTAGGGGTAGTCCGGTAAATCTTCTCGGAATACATTCAGGTACTCATTTGCAACAAGAAAGTCTCAATTTTGATATTGGTTCCATTAGCATCCGATACCAAGGCCAAAAATCCTTAACATCCTTGTCTCATCAACTTTGTAGCTTTAACGGTCGATATGATTGGTATATCATGCTTAACTTGTACCCCTTCAAAAATGAACTCCGAAATTCTTTCATTCTAAAGATGATTCTTTTCCCATTACAATACACATGTGCACTATAAGCGGATAGTCAATCCATTCCCGGTATTACATCAAACTCTATCTCACCCAATTTAATCAAATCAATAAATGTTTTGGTCTTGTATATTCTAATTCCAGAATACGTATTCTTTTACGATTTTCGATACTTCAACAGTGATCACATCATTTTATGTGTGTTTTTTTCTCTCTTTGACCTGAAATTTTTGCACAAGACTGTGCACTGAACCTAGATTTTGTTTGATAGATTTTGAAAATATTTTCTTTTTATTTTTCTATTAAATAAAAGCCTTCCTTTTTTTCCTTTTTTCCTTTCTAATTTCATTTCTTTTCAATTTTTCTTTATTTTTCTTTTTATATTATTTTCTTAAGTGACATATTTAACCCCTAATAATTACTTATTTACATTTCCATTTTTTTCTATTCCTTTTTCCTTTTTCTTTTCTTTTCTCCATTTTCTCCACATTTCTATACACTTCTTGGCTTCTCCAAGAAGCCAGGCACCTGGTTTCCCTTACAAGCCTCCATCTCTCTCTTAAATACCCTCTCTCACTTCTCCCATGTCCAAAATCAAAAATCTCTCTCTCCTCACTTTCTCACTTCTCTCTCTAAAACTCCTCTTTCTCTCTCTAAAACTCCTCCCACCACCTCACAACACCAAGACCACCACCATAATCTCCTCCCTACCTTCCTTCACCTGCCGCACCACCTACTTCCTCTCTCCACCTCTATCTCTATCCAAAAAATATCAAAAACCCACTTCCCCTCTCTCCTCTCTCAAACTTCGCTCTACTTTCTCTCTAACCCCTCACGCCCCTCAAGATCGCCAGCATCCCAGGCCCTCAACACTTCTTCTCCACTATCCTCCACCGTTCACTCCATCAAAAAGCCCTTCTCACTAAAAAACCTCCAAAACCCTACTTTCTCTCTCTAGATTCTCTCTCTAATTCTCACTTTCTCTCTCCACTACCCTTCCATGGCTCACGGTCAGGTCTAGGCCATCACACACATCCACACACACTCCTCAATGCACGTGCACACATGCACGTGTGTCGGGTATTTTCTCAATTTTAGGCGAGTACTTTAACCTTGTAGAAATAACTATAGAAATAATTATATAAATGTTCTGGACATTGTATGAAATAATTGATGTATATGGACTTGTCAAAATGTTCCTGGATATTTTTAGGATTTTCATGTATTTCTAGAAATTATTTGGGCATTATTAGGATTTTTTGTATTTAGAAATTAACTGTATATTTTTAGAAATTTTGCTGTATTTTTTACAGAATTTATCTGCGTATTTTTAAGAATTTCATTTATATTTTTAGGAATTCCTGTATTTCTGGAATTTATATGTATTTTTAGGAATTATTTGAATTATTATATATATATTTTTTTTTTACTAACGATGGGGCAGGATGCAGGTTCCTATTTGTCCTTCTAGCCATATTAGACCTTATGGCCTCTCTTATGCCCACTTCCCCGAAAGGGGTGCGCTTAAATCGTTTACAGTCTCTCGTTTAGTGTCCAAGCTGTTGATTGTTAAATCCTGTTTATATGTGTGCTTGTGTATACTAACGTTATTTTATGCAGACACCTACTTGGCCTTCTGGCCCTATTAGACCTTATGGTCTCTCTTATGCCCACTTTTCCGAAAGGGGATGAGCTTAGATCGTTCACGGTCTCTCGACTTCGACCGGTAGGCATGCTTAGCGCTCAACGCTTTATCCCTAAACTCGCCTAGGTGAAACTGTGGGATTTCAAACTCGCAGTCTAAGTTAAGTCATTCCTATAACTCCCCCAAGCGCTTTAGTGATTAAACACTGTTCGTTGTTGTGCCTTCAGCACTGCTTGCATCGCTTGTTTGTTCGCTTAGTCGTAACACTACTTTATAATATATTTACGATTGTGAAAAGTTTGAAATACCTGATATATATATATATTCTGAAATGCAGTAGATGCTTGCAACCTGTCTGACATCTGATATTTCTGATATTGCATTATAATTGACTACTAATACTAACACTAAATATTAATACACTACTGACTTGATTGGACAGTATCATTTACCAAATACTACAACACCTAGCTGGCACCTGATTGTATACCAGACTTGGTATTAACAACTGATATGGTACCATGATCCCTAACTCAAAATAAATACTCCTAATCCACTCCTAATTCAGTACTAGAGTCCTAATCAGATTAAAATATAAGATTCATAAATATTGTATTTATGGGGATATTACTAAAATCTTGAATTCTGTATATTGTATTACTGAATCTGGAGAAGGATATACTGATACTACTGTTACTAATACATGATATATGGAGCTAAGTGCCACAGGAAAAAAGGGTCACATTACACGCATGACCGGGGCACCTTTAAAGTCCGTGGCGGCCACCTCTAGAATTCACAAATATACTCCTGTACTCCTGACTGAAGGAACAGTGAATGGAGCTAAGTACAGATGGAGCTAAGTACACACAATACACATGGTGGGGGTTCCACTAGAGTCGGTGGGGGTTCCACAAGAGTCCATGATCCGTCTCCTGATACTTAGTATACATTTGTGTATGGATCTAAGTACACACTGAGCTAAGTACACACCACGCACATGTGGTGGGGGTGCCTCTAGAGTCTGTGGGGGTGCCTCTAGAGTCCAGATATCATACCTAGGGTTCTCCTGTTCTCTTAAGACCAATACTAAACTAAACCCAATACATTATATATTATCCAAATAATAATAATGTCAGGAGCATTTGTTATTCAGTCGCTCCCCTATCCGAATAATGGTAAACCGTATATCAGAGTTCAGATGTGTTCTATTGGAAGTACGGGTTCCAGGGTGAACAACCAGTGGTATGGGACATTGGTGGGGACTGATTACAATACAAATGATACTAATTATTGTTAGTGCTATTAATACTTCGATTATACTTAAAACATAACAGTCCAATACCTTGTCCACTATTTGGGTGTTCGTGTTTTCAATTCGTGTTTCCAGTTCATGTTATCAATTCTATTCATGTACTTTACCTATTCCTAATACTAATACTCTTGATACTGACTGCAATATGTACCACTGAAACATATACTAACTTGACTAAAGTATTGATCGTGATTTCACAGACATGACATGATAATACTATTGATATATCAGTCCTTAGCAACTCTAGTGGTATATACTCAGTTGTTGGCGAAGTAGGGTAGATGGTATATAGATAAGGATTTTCTTGTTTTGATGATCCCCTCGACATACTAATCTTATAGATCTGACAATTAAGTATATATAATTAGTTTGGCCTACATTTACAGATACAAATTCAGTTGTTAACACATGCACTTGGATGATTATACGGCTGCATATGGTTTACATTTATTATATTTCAATATAGCTGCATTCCATTTTGCACGCCATGTGACTTCTTTATATACTCGTTGAGTTACATTCTGACAACTCTGGACCTGCACGTCTAGATTTTGGTGCTTGGAGTATGGAAGCTTCTTGTTGCTGATTGGAGTGCGCAGCGGAAGCTTGGAGACTTAATAGCATATTCTCCGGATTTATCAATTTTGTCTGTCTCTTGAGATCCCTTTTCCAGCTCGGGAGCTTATTTCAGTATTATCTCTTGTAAATCTCTTATAAATCGTACTTTAGTACTTTCTAGTGATGTAATATTCTGGTAATAATGGATTATGTATTGTGATAACATTGTACTTGGACAATATAGTTGGAATGTATTTTACCACTGTGCTTCCATACTCTGATTCCTGACAGTACTGATATGCTTAATGTATGTATGTGAGGATTTTCTACCCTGCGTATATACGTTGCAGTAGCGTTTTCGTATCCGATAGGGTGGGGCATTACATGTCTTCCCAATTAATATTTCACAGTTTTCATATTTAGTGCTAGTTATCACCTTTACACCTATGAGTGTGAATATAGCCAACTAAACTCCTTGAGGTTCAGGTGATTATTCAATTTATATGCAACAGTACTAGATATAAATGAGTGAGTGGCTCCAGGATCAAATAATAAATGAGCGATATGTAAATCACCTAGGAGGGGGGTGAATAGGTGATGGCTAATCTAATGGTCACTAAATGCGGAATTAAAAACTATTTAATTCAACCTAAAACTTATTACACTAAACACCACGTATAACACAAGAGTGTAGCCGAATTTCCCGTGAAGGGCTCTGGACTAACTCTTCTAGATTCCCTAGATAAGGGTTGAGGTGCCGCGTTGGCTCTCTTGGTTGAATACAAGTGTTAGCAAACAATCCCAAGCATATAAAATTAAGCACACAATATATCAAGCATGAAAGATAAAGACAATAATGAAAGTATGCAAGATATAAACAAGAGATAGAGAGAGAGAGAGAGCAAGAGCAATCGCAAACACAAGGGATTTGTTTCGAGGTTCGAGCACACTTGCTCTACATCCCCGCCTTCGACACACGAAGGATTTCCACTATAATCGATCCACGGATCACTCGGTGCCGCAACACCTACAAGCTCTCGGACTCCCTAGTCCGTACACACCGCAAGCCCACCGGCTCGCCGAGGCGCACCTCAAACTCCGAGTTCCCACTAGAACCCAAAACACCGAGTCCCCACTAGGACCCGAAACAATGCGAACACACACGTCCGCCTCCTCAAAGAACAAAGATGGAACTTTGGTGATCACAACTCTTGATCACCTAAAATCCTCTCACAACAAACTCTTATAGGAAGATATAGCAATGGATAGCTCAAGTGTTGTGTGAGAAAACAAGGAAAGAGATGGTGGAGGAAAACACAAGAAATTCTCTTTTAAACACTCTTGATAAACTCCCTTTTGATTGGAAGTATTAGCTCTCAATTTTGTGGAGAAAAACTCTTAATAGAGTAGAAAAAACTGGCTTAAAAACTCTCCAAAAATCTTATATAAAACAGCCCCAAATGGCCTAATTTATAGGGCTAGAAAAACTAGCCGTTGGAGCCCAGGTGGCCTGTCGGTCGACCGCCCGGTCGACCGGCCAACGGTCATTTTTCAGACCTTTGAGCCAACGGTCGACCGGCCGGTCGACCGTGGCTAGGATACAGAGAGCAAGTCTCTCTGTACGGTCGACCGCCCGGTCGACCGGGGCCTTTCCAGAGAGCAGAGCTCTCTGGACGGTCGACCGGCCTCCTGCCAGAACTTGGCGTGCACGTCTGTGCACGTCGGTTGACCGCCCGGTCGACCGGCTGAAGCCAGGATTAGGGATTTCTGGGAAATTAAAGCTTATCTTTTTGGCTCAAATAAAATCCCATAAAATCATGAAAAATCTACAAAAATAGTTTTACAAATATATTTTGATAAAAAAAACATGTTTGCACAAAATCAAGGCATGTTACAAATAATTTGGACTATTTTTGTAACTTGGAAAAATGGCTCAAAACAAAAACTGTATTTTTCCAAATTGATTTTTCCAAAACTTATTTTTCCAAAACTTCTCCAAATACAAAAACAAGATATTTAAACTCATTTAAAGCATAGTGTGTAAGGATATGATCCACTACACAAACATGGTGAAATATCTATGTTTTTGACATTAAGATCTAAATATGGTTTTGGTTAAAACATAATACTTGAATACCAAAAATCAAACGGTATTTTTCCAAAAAGAAATTCTTTTCTAAAATGAAAAATTCTTTAATGAAAACTCATCTAATCAAGAGTGTGTGTGTGTATATGGTACTTGAGCAATCCACCACTATTCTATCCTTACATTTTATCTAAAAACAAAATCTTATAATACAAACCTAGACACAAGTCTTCATGAAGTCTTCACTTGAAATCTTCTCATCTTCTTGACTTGGTCCAAACACGATCCACCGAGCTAGACTCCTCTTGAGTACTTGATGTGGTCTGATGCATAAGCTCGTGAATCAAACGGTGCTAGCTCCAAAACTTGACTTTAAATCCTTTGTTGAAGCTCCACACCTACTAAGATCTTGATCATGAATCTGTCACTAATTAAACACAAGATCATTAGTACTATAACTACATGAGTTGATCATCATCAAAACTAGAGTGATGGGCCATCGGGCCAACAATCTCCCCCTTTTTGATGATGACAAAACTCATGAAGTTATATATGCATGGATTAAAGTAAAGCTTCAAAGAAGCTCCCCCTTAACTCATGCATAAACAATAAACAATAATATATATTGATGAAGCACATAAACATGTATGCAAATGTATGGAGAGAAACATGCTAACAAGTATAAAACAAAATAAATTCTTTTTCTCCTATTTGCAAAACAAACATATATGCATAAACATAAATACTTCTCCTACTTTAATAATAAAGCAAGGAAAACATGCATATACATCTCAAATACTTCTCCCCCTTTTTGTCAGTCATCAACAAAGGGGTTAAAGTAAAAACAAAATTTTCCCCCCTTTTTTGTCATAAACAAAGAGATCAATAAGGAGTAAAATCAATAAAAGGTTATATGCGATATACATTCATGAAGAGGAAGACGCTAAGTTAGCTTCCCTACATATATGCATTACATGAAAGAGGGATGACAAGCCCTAATTCACATAACACATAATCTGTAATGCATAAGAGGAGATGTGAAGCTCCCCCTACACACGTGTATCACATAAAGAAGAGTTGTCAAGCTCCTCAACATAAGATACACTCAATATGAATCTATATGTAGAAGAGATGTTAAGCTCTCCTTACATATAAGAAATACAAATCAAAAATATTTTTAGTTTTTCTTAAACAAAATTTTTAATTTTCTCAATAAAACAAATTTTGAGATATCTTAGCAAAACAAATTTTAAGATATCATAAAACAAAAATTTTAAAGGTATCAGAGCTCTTGTAAAACAATCAAATTTTAAGATACCAAATTGTAAATAATCATTATTGTAAATCATATTGATACCAATTGAAATTTAACAAATATGAAGTTGAAACATATTGATACCAATTCTAAACATAATGATCAAATATTTTATTTTTCATATAAACTTTGTGCTTTAAAATGTGAATCAATTGTAAATCAAGCACATGAAAATCATATATATGTATGAAAAGAGAATACCAATAGCAATTGATATTATGGAAATTATGAAGCATACATATATAGGAAACAAAATATGAGTATATACAAAAAATATCAATTGAGATACCAATTGAAAATAACAATGTAAATTATGTATATAACTCATAACCTACCACCCTTCATATGCTCAAGATAAAAGATTTTCAATAAGGCTTACAAGTCATACTCGCCCAGCCATCCGCCCATTGAAGGTAGGGGTTTTCAAAAAATAGATGTTTGAAAATAGTATAGCATTGAAAATCACTATCAATTGAAGAATAATTAACTAGTTAAAAGTAATTTTTGAAAAACTAGTAAAGATCCTTCCAAAACATGAAACCAAATATATATGTTCATGAAACATACTAAATACACAAAATTCGACACTCAAAGTCCATAAAGCTCAAAAAGAATCATGAAACAAGGTCATGAATAAACAAAATAAGTGTGAGTGTACAAAAATTATGTAATTAGCATTTTCCATGAAGATAATCAATAAAGCTCAAAAACAAATAAAATATGAAAATTCATTTTTCATCTAAAAACAAACTTCTAGGTATATGTATGATTTTATCCAATCCTAACAATATGCATACATATTCCAAACATAAAAAGAGTCCATAAAGTAAATTGCATGAAAGCAAATGACTCATGGGGTATACATGTATATTTATTAGATTTGAATAAAAAATACATATACATGAAGTAAAAACATGAAAATAGGCAAAACAAGTATAAATGAGAGAATCATCAAAACTAGCCTATACATGTGCATAAAGTGAGTACAAATGATCATGAAGTGCAACATATATAAATCAATTTGTTGTTCACTATTTGTACATGTATAAATACAAGTTTGATAAAAACTACATTTAAACTAGTATTTACCACATGAAGCACAAAAACAATTAAAACATGAACATGCTAAATGATATTATCAAATGAAAAGCATGTAAATAAACTAGGAGTTTAGAAATAGTTACCAAACCAAGGACCTACTCCAAAGCTCCAAAACATGGTGGTTTGTCCCACCAAACCTCCTTGATAGCGGTGCATCAAAAATATGTCCATCAAGTCCATGTGCAACCACCACTAAGGCACCAATCCTCTCACGTCATGTGAGAGCCCTCACCTACATCAAAAACAAAAGGTGGGGATTTTGGTACCCATTTTCTTTTGGGTCCTTGGGGGTTAGTCTTGTAAGGCACCCAAACATTTTTATTATTAGCAAAATTTAAATGATGCATCTTATCAAAACAAAATTTTGCTAAATGGCCTTTGCGGCCACAATGTGTACATTTGTACACCTTAGGTTGCATATGATTGTGTGTGTGGTCATGGCGTGCAAAGTGTGCATATGCATGATGATGATGTGCATGAACATGTGAAGTTTGTTTCTTTGAAAACAAAGACTCCAATCTAGAGTGGTTAAATGCACATGCGCTCAAAGTTGAGCTCAAACTATCAATTTTATTTTTCAAAAATTTCATCTCATTAGCGGTGGCATGTAAAGCATGATGAGAAATAGAATCATTTTTCTTTTTCTTTTTAGAAACATTTTCTTTTTCTTTTTCAAACATTTTTCTTTTTAAAGAGTTATTTTCTTGAAAAGCAATTTCTTTTTGTTTTTCCACCAAAACAATTTTATTTTTCAAAGATGTGTTTCCTTCACAAAGCTCATTTAATTTGGACATCAAGGAAACATTTCATTTTTCAAATCTTCTTTTTCTTTTTCTAAACATGCAATTTTATTTTTAAAAGAAACATTTTCTTTTAACATGCAATCAAAATCCTTTTTCATTTTCTTATTTTTTTTTAATCATGTCATATTTCTCTAAAAGTTGTTGACAAAATGAAGCAAGTTCATCATATGACATGTCATTATCTTCTACCTCGGATTCGGTATTTACCTCAAGGGGGTTATCCCTTGGATCATGTAGCACACGTTGGAGGTGTTGCTTCCAACATCCGAGTCGCTCCCCGCATAGTATTGATTTTTTCGCCAAGGGAGATGATGGTGTTCCAAACTACAAAAGCCGAATCAATATTAGCAACCCTTGATAAATAATCATCATTTAGGGTAGACTTTAAAGCATATAGGACTTTTGCATTAGCCTCACTATTTTTGCCATTTAAACAATAATCATCTCTAGTGATGGCAAAATAAACATGAATGCCTAGGGCCTTGAGGTACAAAGACATCTTAACCTTCCAAATTTGGATGTTAAGAATGTCAAAGGTGGGTGGTGACATGAAGTCCATGGTGTGTGTACAAAAATTGTGATTAGCCTAAAAAGAGGATCTTTAACTGTAGGTTGTAAGACCCAAATCAAGAGCACTTGGCTCTGATACCAATTGTAAATCACCTAGAGGGGGGGTGAATAGGTGATGGCTAATCTAATGGTCACTAAATGCGGAATTAAAAACTATTTAATGCAACCTAAAACTTATTACACTAAACACCACGTATAACACAAGAGTGTAGCCGAATTCCCCGTGAAGGGCTCTGGACTAACTCCTCTAGATTCCCCTAGATAAGGGTTGAGGTGCCGCGTTGGCTCTCTTGGTTGAATACACGTGTTAGCAAACAATCCCAAGCATATACAATTAAGCACACAATATATCAAGCATGAAAGATAAAGACAATAATGAAAGTATGCAAGATATAAACAAGAGATAGAGAGAGAGCAAGAGCAATCGCAAACACAAGGGATTTGTTTCGAGGTTCGAGCACACTTGCTCTACATCCCCGCCTTCAACACACGAAGGATTTCCACTATAATCGATCCCACAGGATCACTCGGCGCCGCAACACCTACAAGCTCTCGGACTCCCTAGTCCGTACACACCGCAAACCCACCAGCTCGCCAAGGCCGCACCTCAAACACCGAGTTCCCACTAGAACCCGAAACACCGAGTCCCCACTAGGACCCGAAACAATGCGAACACACACGTCCGCCTCCTCAAAGAACAAAGATGGAACTTTGGTGATCACAACTCTTGATCACCTAAAATCCTCTCACAACAAACTCCTATAGGAAGATATAGCAATGGATAGCTCAAGTGTTGTGTGAGAAAATAAGGAAAGAGATGGTGGAGGAAAACTCAAGAAATTCTCTTTTAAACACTCTTGATAAACTCCCCTTTTGATTGGAAGTATTAGCTCTCAATTTTGTGGAGAAAAACTCTTAATAGAGTAAAATAAACTAGCTTAAAAACTCCCAAAAATCTTATGTAAAACAGCTCCCAAATGGCCTAATTTATAGGGCTAGAAAAACTTGCCGTTGGAGTCCAGGTGGCCTGTCGGTCGACCCGCCGGTCGACCGGCCAACGGTCATTTTTCAGACCGTTGAGCCAGCGGTCGACGACCGGTCGACCCGCCAGTCGACCGTGGCTAGGATACAGAGAGCAAGTCTCTATGTCCGGTCGACCGCCCGGTCGACCGGGGCCTTTCCAGAGAGCAGAGCTCTCTGGACGGTCGACCGGCCTCCTGCCAGAACTTGGCGTGCACGTCTGTGCACGTCGGTCGACCGCCCGGTCGATCGACTTCAGAACGCGGTCGACCGGCTGAAGCCAGGATTAGGGATTTCTGGGAAATGAAAGCTTATCTTTTTGGCTCAAATAAAATCTCATAAAATCATGAAAAATCTACAAAAATAGTTTCACAAATATACTTTGATAAACAAACATGCTTGCAAAAAATCAAGGCATGTTACAAATAATTTGGACTATTTTTGTAACTTGAAAAATTGGCTCAAAACAAAAACTATATTTTTTCAAATTGAATTTTCCAAAACTTATTTTTCCAAAACTTCTCCAAATACAAAAACAAGATATTTAAACTCATTTAAAGTATAGTGTGTATGGATATGATCCACTACACAAACATGGTGAAATATCTATGTTTTGACATTAAGATCTAAATATGGTTTTGGATAAACATAATACTTGAATACCAAAAATCAAACCGGTATTTTTTCAAAAAGAAATTCTTTTCTAAAATGAAAAATTCTTTAATGAAAACTCATCTAATCAAGAGTGTGTGTGTATAAGGTACTTGAGCAATCCACCACTATTCTATCCTTTACATTTTATCTAAAAATAAAATCTTATAAAACAAACCTAGAAACAAGTCTTCATGAAGTCTTCACTTGAAGTCTTCTCATCTTCTTGACTTGGTCCAAACACGATCCACCGAGCTAGACTCCTCTTGAGTACTTGATGTGGTCTTGATGCATAGGCTCGTGAATCAAACGGTGCTAGCTCCAAAACTTGACTTTAAATCCTTTGTTGAAGCTCCACACCTACTAAGATCTTGATCATGAATCTGTCACTAATTAAACACAAGATCATTAGTACTATAACTACATGAGTTGATCATCATCAAAACTAGAGTGATGGGCCATCGGGCCAACACGATATGCCCTGATATGGAGATCACACCTTCTACTACTGCATTTTGGGCCATTGCTTTTTAATGGGTCAACGCAAATGCTCTTTCTTGAGCCCGTGGCTATTGCACAAATGATTGAGTCATGGCATGTCGTGTTCCACCTCTGGGCTGTCAAAAATTGTTGGCTGGTCCCCTGGAAGGGTTTATTTCCATAGCTGACCTCCTCATTCCTCTGCTCAACTCTTGGCTTCCATGCATTGTTGGACAGTTTTTCTTCAGATACCCCATTCCTTCACAATTGTAACATGTCCTCTGTTGAATGCAGCTTTCAAAATGTTTAATCTTACACTTTGGCACCAAGAGGCCTATGTGATTTTGAGGTGGGACGAATGTGTAGTTTGTTCTCTCTGAAAAGTGTCTATGTAGCTCAACCACGATCCTCCGCCCCTAATCTGTCCTTCCCTCCGAAATGTTGCATTAAACTAGGTCATTTAAGGATAGTAGATCCCGACGCCCCAGATCCCGATGGTCCCTGATATCAATGACGCTTAGACACAAATAATCTTTTTGCCCAAACTTCTTGACCTTCTTGGATATCTATTTTCACCTCTAGGGCTTTTTCCATAGCCTGAAGATATTTCCTCAGTTGTAAAGGAATCAATTTACTCCTAGTTTCTAGTTTTATTTCCTTCACGAGCCTTTTGGTCCTTCCAGTCTCACTATTGACCAGTCCACCAGCATATCTGGACAATTGGATAAACCTTTGATCATATTGAGATACATTCATCTGACCCTATGTAGCTCTAGAAATTATGACGCCATCTTGTCTCTGGCCATCTCTGGAATATACTTTTCGGTGAACTTATTCAATAACAATTCCCATGTGATCATTTCCCCTGAGTGTTTCACAGGATCATTTACTGCCCGCTACGAATGCTTCACTTCTTTTCGAAACATGAAAGATGAAAAAGATACTTTCTTCACTTCAGGCAATTTATCACATTCAAAATCTTTTCTATCTAAAGGAGCCATCCCTCTGCTTCCAAGGGATCCGCCTCTCCTTCAATCACAGTTGGTTTCATCTTTTGGAATTGTTTTAAAGCTCGGTTGGGATTATTATCATTAGCTTTTATCATCAATTGGGTCAGCCAGCCCAGCATAATTCCTGAGCTTCTTGACTTCCCCCTACCAGTGATTCTGAGTCTTCATGAATGCACATAGGGTGAATACTTCCCATCGCGCTATAGTGTGAGGCACTATTTTCTGATAGTTCCTCAGGTGGAGGTTGATTTAGATCTATATGTCCTTCCTATAAGATAAGGATAATCTCTTTAACATAATTCACATATAGGGAGACATTAACGATAAAGTTTTCAATCTCAAACAATCATTTAATATTTAAATTCTAAACAACAACATCCATTGTTCATTCTCAAACAACCAACTATATATATATATATATATATATATATATATATATATATATATATATATATATATATATATATATATATATATATATATATATATATAATTTCAAAATGGATACAAGGGTATTACATTAGTATTTCTACCCTTTTTATACCAAAACTATCCCATATACATGCATAAAGACATGTCAGGAACATGTACAGCAAAATCTCCTAAGATACCCACTAACTAACACACTAGAGCTATGTACATATCAAAAGTAATTCTCCCACAGTTCATCGATCTGGGACAGAGCTTCCAGCACTCGAGACACCACTGCTACTGTTGCTATCTACAATAGAGTCTATACTCTCCTCAGCGTCTCCTTCTGGCAACTCATCTCCCTCCCATCCCAGTCAAATCGTCATATAAGTTCATATCGACCCAAATAGCATCTCATAGCATACCTCCGAAGGTGAACCCTCTCCGAGATCCTTCCTCCAAACCACCTGTATCATCCATCTCTCCTGCATCGAGAGGATCCCCATCTATGCTCTCATCATCGACGACAATCAAGTCAGGCTCATTTGATGCTTGGGATTCAATCTCCTCTCGATCTACCTGTATCGGAACTGAAAGTATAATCTCAGCGTCGTTCTCATCAGACTTATAACCTCAGTCCATCGAGTCTACTTTTCAGCTCTGCTAAAACTTTTTGAGCTGGAAATTGGCCAATGTATATCAGAGTCTCTCATTTACAAATAAATAAGGAGTCATATCAATATCAACTCACATAGAACAATACTAACATAACTAATATTATTACATAACAAGAAGGATGCAACACATGTCTGTATACACTTATACTTTATTCTCCAATTCACTGTTTTCTTACTTTATGACTGCACTCTAAGTGTAAGTCTCACATTTCAGAATAAATTAGGCCTAATAGGTAATTCAATTGTTCCCTCGTCCCAGTATCCCATACCATTAGTAGTTGTTATTGAGAGCCTGTACCCTCAGCCAACTCACCTGAATCGAGACGTGCTGGCATCCCGATTTTGATGTCAGGAAATAATCAATTACCGCTTGACTCAAGGTTAATCCATTACGTAAAACCTGCTATCCTAGTAGAATCATTCGAAATTAATCATAAAGACAATACACACACTCACACGTGCGCGCGCGCGCGCACACACACAATATCAATCCCAACAACCACCTATTTTTCCTAATGTCCTATTAAGCCTACTTCTTCTATTTAAAATCATGGCTCTGATAACATATGTAACGGTCCCAGTTATTAATCCTTCATAATTCCTACATTTGCATAGTCATCTTGTATATTACACAGAAAATTCTAGAAATTTTTGGTAGCCTCTCCTTTAAACATGGGTTCAACACAATACAGTAATAAAGTTTCGGCTAACATCATCCTACTTATAAGATCTCAATATCATAAGCATGATATAATTATGACATATCGACTTGACTTTGCCTACTTATAATATCCAAGATTTATGTCACCAAATGGATCATAAATAGTTCATAGATTCCCATTCAACAACTACCTTCCATACTTCTACAACCACTAGCATAATTACAAACTTCTACATCAAGTTCCCATGTTCATAAACCTTACATATATTACAATCCATTACCAAAATATATAGCATGATTTAACATGAGAATCTATACATAAGTTTCAAGAGAGAGAGAGAGAGAGAGAGAGAGAGAGAGAGAGTGTGTGTGTGTGTGTGTGTGTGTGTGTGTGAAGGAAGGCGTTTCAAAAGAGGTTGGTTTGTCTTCCTTGCCACCAAACAGTCAAGCGGGTGATCGGTCGCTAATACTGCATATTTATTGTCAAATTCTCATATTATTATTTAATAAACTCTATTTTTAATCTTATTTATTTTGAAATTATGTGCAGGCCTTTACCAAGACAAAAGGAAGAGCAAAGAAGCCCAAAGCCCATTTAAATTCTGATTTAATTCGGAATTAATTCAAATCAAAGATCAAGGCAAATCAGGGCAAATCAAAGATGATAAAACAAGTTAAAAAATTAGTTAAATTAGATCTTTACAAATCAAGTGGTTAAAGCCGAAGATCAAAATGAGAAGCGTCAAAATTCAGGACCCAAACTGAAAATCCAGCAGAAGATAAAAGAGAATCTTCAAACCAGGGACCAGTACCCCCGGGTGTGGCCACCTGGCCACACCAAGGCCATGTTTCAAAGCCTCATTTCCACATTTATCTCGTGGATGTGGGGGAGCATTTGCTCCCTCTATCCTCAGACACTCTCTCCTGTTCTGTATTTGTTATAAATACTTGCAAATTCTCAGTGTACAGGAAACGATTAAGTAAAGAGTAGAATAGATTTTTGTATAGGTTTAATCTAGGTTCTTCCTTCTCTTTAAATGTAATTTTTGCTTTTCCTTATGTAACTGAGAGGAGAGCAGAGTTTCATGGAGGAATGAGAGCAATCTTGTACTGAGAGTGATACCGGTGTAAGTAAATCTTTTCTTTCATTGTTATCTGAATCGAATCAAAGTTTCTTTTTCATCTTCACTCTTATTTTTGTTCGCTTTCCTCTGATGTGTTTGTAATTCAAGTAAATCTGATAGCTTCGAGACTACTTCGCCATTGCAAGTGCCCTTGATGGCCTATGGTGATGAACAACTATTCCTTTGTTAGTTTAGCTTGCCTTTTCATTCATAGTGTAGATTGAAAATGGAAAAATCCTACACACCATGCTTGATCGCCTTCAAAAACTAGGTAAGTTGTAGTAACGAATCCAAGGTATATGAGTACTGAAGAGGTAAGTAAGATTTTAGTTTTTCTTTAATTCTTAGTTTAGAATTCTACTCCTAAACAAACATTCGCCTCTTTACTTGGTTTTTCCCTTTCTTTTGTAAATAAAACAATAACAACATCACCATCTTTTCTTTTACCATCTTCTTCACATTTTCTAAATTAATCTTTTCGTTTTTTTCCTAAAACTGAGACAAAATTCCTAACATGTTTTTGTAAAGTCAAAAAGAAACAAACTTACTAAAGCTTCCATTGCTAGTCCCTCCTTGTGGATCACGACCCGCATAGCCACTTGCTATAGTAGTAGAATTGAGGATCTTGCACTTCTATTCTGTAATTTTGAAATTCTATATTTTTTTTGCAGGTAAAACCTCAATTAAATTTTGGCGTCATTGACAGGGAGGGATAGTAAGTAACTCTTTTTTATTTACATAATTGGTTAACTTTTTTCTTTGTTCTTGTGTGTAGGAGGAGACATCAAGGAAATTTTTGCTGCAGTAGAGTTATAAGTGGCCTAAACTCTGCTCAAAAAAGCGGAGCTCAGAAGCCCTCAGATTTGCCGCATTCCCGCGACAACTTGAGTGAACTACTAATCTGTATTTTTTTCAGGTTGGTTGAATTGCAAAGTATAAATTTCTGTAGCTATTTATTTTTTTGTTTAACTTACTGTACATACTGTCTAACTTAACAGTAAATTGTTGATTGTAAATGCTAAAAATAGTTTAGACTTTGCATTTAGGCACGTATCTATTTTATTACATTTTCTATTTACTATTGAAGAGTGCTGGAGCCAAGGTACATATAGTTTAGGAAACATATTTTAAGTTATGTGTATTGCCTAAAGTGTTGCTTTTTCGATATACTTGTACACTTGCACGAATACGATTAAGGGAACATCCTTAAACAAGATAAGGTGGAAAAATCATTACCCTCTCTTAACCCACTAACAATCTCCTCACTCACTAACCCAAGCTTAACATAAAACTGAGTAGACATTGGCTCTAGGGACATCTCGAACTCAATAGGAGACTGTTCTAAGGGGGAAGTTGATTAGAATTTGACTCTTGCCAAATCGGCGTCAAAAGTTGGGGATTGTGAGGTGAAACCTCGAAGGTTGGTGGTTTGACTTAATTAGGCATGTCGCTTTTAAGCGCGAATACCTTCTGCCAATCTTGCCCCTACCTAGCAGATTAACTTGTGGTCAGATTCTGCAATATACCCCCTGTGGACAGTCTAATCAGTTGGAGTCGTCTAGTTCAAAGGTTTACCCTAACTTAGGCTAGATTTTTGTTTGTTTGTTTGCTTGTTTATTTTTGTTTTTGCTTTTAACATCTTGGTGATATAGATTACAATCACAATTATTCCTATGCTCATCATGATCCAATTGCACCCCAACTTCTTTTGACTCGGATATTACCAACCCGGCATATGATAACTTTAACTAACCATGTATGCCAATTGGTCTTATCCAAATCAATACATGCCCCAGTCTCGATATTATGAACAAGACTGAAACAATCATCACTACTCTTTATAGATTAAATGGGGTTACACTCTCCCAAGTCATATTGTCAACCATCATTCTAACATTTAGCTTTTAATTTTTCTAATCATAACCTATAGAAGAAAAATCTGAGATGATGAAGAGTATAGAAGCCATGATTGATTCTTAAGAACAAAAGCTGAAAATGATGGACTCATAATTCCCACAAGACTCCCAAATCCAAGAACCTTACTCGATGTTTCAAGTCCCACAACAAGAAGAAGAACCTACGGACTCAAATAGGAGTATGAAAAAAATATGATTCAGTCTGAAAATAATTTTTTTCAGTCTATCAATAGGCTGAAAGCACAAATAAGTTATTTGATCAACATAGTAAAAGATAGGAATGAGAAAACTCTACCTAACACATATTCTTGATTGCCCTAGCCATATTGATGAAAACCAAGAATCATGGTGTCTTGGAAACTTTGACCATGATTTAATTTCACCACAAAATCTTGAACTTGACCAATGTCTACCCATTGACAAATTGGCAAGTTTTTATTTTAATGAAATTGAACTTGAATGTGAATGTGACATCGATCTCTAACTTTGTGATTTAATTTCAATTTTTGAATCTATGTTGACTCTGAATCCTTACCCAAGTTGGAACCATTTTCAGAGCCAATATTTATTCCCGTACCCATAGATTAGAGATTGAATCACCAATTTTGGAGAGACATATTCCATTGATGGGAAAAAATGTGAAATTAGATCCTTTAATTTGGACTCAACTCTTGAACCAAAACCCACTCTCGAACCTAAAGTTATTTTCTCGAGTTAGTATTAGTTTCTGAACCTATCACTCTTAAGCATAAGTCACCCATTCCACCAAGTCACATTCTTTTGTTGGACATAGGTATAGAGTAAGATGACTCTGTGATTATTTTTTAAGACTAGTCATGTAAAGGGAATAATTTTCATAATAGGATCTTTCATGATCCTATTCATATTGGGGATTATAAATATGTAAATAGAAAAGAGATCAATAAAGGTGGATTCTAAAATAATTCACGTCATTTAGATTGGGCAGAAACTATTGGCCCAATCCGACCACCATCGGAACCGCCACCTTGAGGTAACAAGTTCCTTCCCTTTCTTCTTTCGCATGCATTTATACATTCATTCATATATGAAATTACACCTAGAGGGGGTGAATAAGTGTAAAGCTAATCAAATGAAAATTCTAGTCAATTTAATATGAAATGATGCAACCGATTACTCAAAACAAGACTTGAAGCTGGGTTCTTCGTGAAAGGCTTTGAATTTCTTCTCGTGATTCCCAAGATAAGAGTTAAGGTGCTCAATTGCTACTTTGTTGAGATGAATATTGATTGATAAGAATGAATGAATGATAAATAAGAATAGAGACAATAAAGCAATCGCAAACAAATAGATTTATTTCGAGGTTCAAGCCACCGCTCTACGTCCTCGCCTTCACCACCGTGAAGGATTCACTATCCACTACTGGATCCTCCACAAAAGGACCTTACAACAAGGAATTATAACCACTCAGAGTGCACAACTCCCTAACACAATCCTCTACACTAGAGGCAGCACAACGCAAATAGAACAAGTTCTGGGTGATCAAGAGACCATAAAAACTCTCTTTGAAACTCTCTAACAAAAATCCTATAGAGTAAAATGTAAACTTGAAGCTCAATGATGTAAGTGAGTAAAAATCAGAAGAGAGAGATTTTAAGGACTGAAAAACTCAAAGAAAACTTTTGAAAAATAAAAAGCACAAAGCAAACTTGAAACTTTTTCTTGTTGAAACCAAAAACTAGATTTTCAATAGAATTGTTGTTGTGAAATATTCAATCCCAATGACCCTTTATAAAGGTTTTAGAAAAATATTTTTAGAATAGTTTTACCAGGTCTAACAAGGAAGAAATTGAGCCTAAAATTCAACTTTTCTCATTTTAAATTAAACATGCTTTAAAAAATAGTTTTTAAAGAAGTAGCCATTGTTGCCAATCTGGCAGACTGGCGGTCGACCGGCCATTCAAAAAAAATTTGACTGTTGGATCTCGGTCAACTAGTCAGTCGACCATGTTTAACCAAGACCAAACTGGTTACAGTCGATCGACCAGGCAGTCGACCGCAATAGGGGACCGGTCGACCGGTCGGTCGATCAGGAATGTGCATAACATGTACACCCCAATTGCCAGAGGTCTGGTCGACTGTGCGGTCGATCATTCTGGCCTGTAATAGGCATGGTCGACCGGGCGGTCGATCGACCTAGGCCAAAAATAGGGTCTAAGGAATATTTGAAAATATAAAAAATTCAAATAATTTTTGTTTGAATTTTGAAAGAGAGAAGACATGTATAACAATGAGATAGAGGTTCTAAACTGAATAAAAAATTTTTTTAAAAATGTGGAACAAGTATCGAAACCAAACATGTCAAAATGATACTTTTGAAAACGTGCATTTTAGTGTGTGTATATCTTTGAGCTTCAAATTTATATTCTACTCTTTAACAAACTAGTTTCTTATAAAGTTCTAATCGACTACAAGAATCTTCAAGCGGGCTTCCCTGATAGTGGTGTTTGAGCTATGATCTCGTTCTTGAGTACCCTTGAGCCATCAGCACCGTCCTTTAGAGGAAGAAACTTGTTAGATCTTCTTGAATCATGTTAGATCTTTTTGAATACTGAAATACACTCTTGAACTTGATTAGTGCCAAATAACTTCATATGCTTTTGTTATCTTCAAAACACAAAATCGGGGATTGTAACCTTTGGCCAACAATCTTCCCCTTTTTTATGATGACAAAACATATGAGCTATTTAAAAGAAAATATAGGAAGAGCTTTGTAAAAAAATCCCCCTCAAATTATGCTCGCTATCAAGTACAAGATATCAACAAGTTATATGATAAAGGCATTGTATAGGAGCATGATCAAACAAATACAAACAAATATCAATAAATACTCATAAACACTTCTCCCTCTTTTTGTCATGCATCAAAAGGGTAAGCAAAATCAAACAAAAAAATAAAATATATGTAGATTTTATCAAAAGAAAACTCATGAATCAACAATACAAATATTTAGTTCTCCACAAATGAAAGAAAATCTGTGAAAATCAAGTGGCTTAGTAAAAATATCTGCTAGTTGAAAATCAGTTGAAACATAATCAATTTTAATTTCACCTTTCTCATAGTGATCACTAAGAAAATGATATCGAATTTCTATGTGCTTTTGATTGTTAAATGAAAATGAAAAGAATTACTGTCTAGCTTTGGGCTAATGGGTCGTGTCTATGAGGAGGAATGCGATAGAATCTTTTCGATGAATTATTAAATAACAAAGAAAGGTGGTGTTTTCCTTTTTCTTTATATTGAAAAAGAGAATGGAGAGAAGGGAAGTGATTAAAAGAAAAATCGAAACTTAGAGAAAAGTTTTGAAAAAGGTGATCTTTAAAAAATGTTAAAGATTGTTTGGTGATTTTTAATATAGGAAAAAGATCTGGGCTCACTATCTTACTACTCAATGGTGTGTTCTTCTCTTGAAATTCTTAGTGCCTCAACTTGATCATAGGCAAAAAAACTTAAGCTTTAGTTTTGAATGTCTTAAGAAAAGCAAATAAGATTGTTTGGAAAAGTTTAATTCTTTTTCTTAAGAAATCCTCTTGAACTGAATGTTAAATCATCAAGTTTTCTTTCAAGTATGAAATAAAAGTAAGTTCAAGTGATATTTTAAAGGAAATAGAAGTTTAGAAATTCAACCCATCCTTATGTGCCTTCAAGAACACTTTCAAAAAAGAAAGGCTTAGTTTAAGGCATACATATGATTCCGTTGGGCTCTTAACATCAAAATCATTCAAAACAAGAGGGATCGAAGAGAGAGACGATAGTGAGCCCAGAAAAGAAGTTTAGTTACTCATGAAAGATATAAAACAAGACAAGAAAATAAAACAATTACCCATGAATTGGAGTAGAAGAAGAGAAAGCTTCATCCTTTATTGATGTCATTTCAATCTTTAGATTACAATCACTCTATCTCCCTCTCACTGGTATTTGGAATGAACTACAAATCAGAAACAGAGATACAACTTCTCAATAGTATCTAACAAATAACCTAAGCCCTAAAAATAAAGAGAAAAACTTAAACTAATTTTCGGTCCTTTTTTCTCTGAAAAATACAGTATTTATAGGCGAAAACTAAACGGGAGAGGGCGTACGAAGATAGGGGGAGAAAGCCTCCCCAACCACTTCAACCAAGCCACGAAAATGCGGCTTTGGCCATGTTTCTACGCCCATGGTGTGGCCAGGTGGCCACACCTGGTTGGAGACGCTCCCTCGCTGGTGATTCCCTTTTATCTTCAGAAGGTTTTTCCATTTCAGCTCCAGGATTTGGTAAAACGGCCTTTGATCTTTGACTTTAACTACTTGATTTGGGAATATTCATTTTAGCCGATTTTAACCTCTCTGATTTGTCATGATCTGCTCTGATTTTCTGATTTTGAATTAATTCTGAATTAAGTCAGAATTTGATGGGCTTTTGGGCTCGTTCCTCTTTCCTTTCCTTTAGAAATGGGCCTGCATTTTATAAAGAAAAATAAGGCTTATTAGTATGATTTAGTAGATAATAAACATGGTAATGTGACAATATATATGCAAAATATGTGACCGATCATACCCCCACACTATCTTTTACTCGCCCTCGAGCAAAACATCAAAACTAATCCTAATCAATTATTAAGACTATTTTCGCAGGTCACTCGATTGCATTGAGCATATGCAATAAGCCGTTAAACCTCTAGGTTATCTCTAGAGGACGAGTTTTGTCTTGTGAGAGTTTTCAATAAATTGCACCGCAAAATCCATAAAAAAGAAAAAAAATTTTAGTGTTTTCGAAGAGCATTTTGAAAAGAGAGAAAATATTTGAAGTATATTTGTAAAAGTTCAAGTAATCTATAAGTTATAGGAATATCGAATTTTTCATTCCTAAACTTAGTCTCTATTCAAAAACATGTCATCAATCAAAGTAAGGAGTCAAATTATATTTCTCATCTAGTCTATTACTTTACCCTGAGTCATATGCACTTTTGTGACCATGAAGTTTGACTAAGGCTTCTTTAACATTAACTCCTATGCCTTATTTATATTTATTTTGGTGGTATTTAATCCTCAATTCCATTAGGCTTTCTATCTACCCATGTAACGAGCCTTTAGTCAGTGACACCCAAACTGGACAGTCTTAAGGTACCAGGTGAGAAAACACCCCTAATGACTTAAACACTCGAGCAGACAAGGCCACGAAACTAAGGTTTTTATAAAATGTACCCTTTTTAGGCGTGAATACTTATACTTCATGAGGCACAAATACCTAGCTTAATCAGAGGATATATATATATATATATATATATATATATATATATATATATATATATATATATATATATATGGGGTTACTGTACCTCAGCCGGCAGGCTGAGAGAGTTTCTCAGCCGGCGGGACGTGGCTGAATATATGCCACATATCGGCCGCAGAGTGTAGGCGTCAAAAAAATCAAAAAAGATCCCGCCTAAACAATCGTGAAACAAATTGACAAAAATAACCCTTTTTTAATTCTAAACTGGAATAAATTCATCAACAAACAAAATTTCAGTTGAATATATCTACAGTTATAAAATTCGTAATTTTACTGCATCGAAAAATATAATTAAAAAAAATTTGGATCAATATAATGTAAAATAAGCAGAAGCATTGAAAATTTAAAAAACATGCCATGGTCGCAGACTTAATACAATATAACTTTCAATTTTATATGACAACTGCGACACAGTCGCAGTCACTAGTCGCAGGCATAGTATAACAAAACTTTTTATATAACGTCTGCGACCCTAGTACGTCTGCGACCCTAGTCGCATTCTATCGTACAGCAATGCGACCTCCTTCAGTACTGCGACCAAAGTTAAAATCTTCTTTCGCATGCCTTATGTAAAAGATTTTTTATATTTTTAAAAAGTAAATTAGCCATGCGACCCTGAGATCAGTTCGCGTACATCACATCTTATAAAAAATACTATATTAATTACACTGAATTAAATGAAAGTAATTAATATTCTTTCTACCGTGATACAACAACAGTCTAGAAAAAAGAGATTCATTAATGTTAATATCGATAAAGGAAAGATGTGCACCATACGTAATCTAAAGATATAGGCAAACAATTCTATAAAAAGTTAATTTGTACTTCAAGTATTAAACCTCTGGCAAAAAGAAACTCTTCGGATTCTCCCGCAATAAATCTTCAATTAAATATTTATTTTTTTTATCACTTCCTACCATACTCAACCCTCACCTGTAACAATTATTATTACTATTCATGTTCTTCCACAATATTGACCTTTATATAATGCTTGTAACTAATATATTATCTCATACCTAAAAACTATATTTTTGCTCTTCCTTTTCAATTTGATTTCAAAAACTTCCAAAAATAATTCATTCTTGAATCACGTCTTCCCCATCTTCTTCCTCTGAACACTTAGATTTCAACTTCAATCGTTCCCCCACCGGTCCTTTTTCTTCAGGATATTCTAGTAAATCTGATACCAGTCTGGACTTCACTCCTTTTGACTATCTCACTACATCAAATAATGTATTAACTGATCCTCCTATTCATGAGGATAATGAAGTTTTCATGTGGGTTAGTGAGGAAGACATTATTCCTCTGCCACTTGACGGAGACATGCTTGATGAAAGCATGTCCTCTGATGCTGTAGGCTCGCTTTCTCGCAACGGGTCAGACGAAGAGCTTGATAGAGACAATCCATTCTGGGAGTTTATCGGTGAAACAAAAAAAACCTCAAAAACAGGAAGATGATGAGGAAATAAGTGATGAACAGGAAGAGCAGAAGAATGAAGAGGACGAATCTGCTTATGATGGTGATAATGACGAGGATTAGGATTTCCCGATCTTCTGATATTCAACCTTATTTTATCTTCTTTTAAAAGTTTTAATTCTCTTTTTTTTTGTAAGGTCTCTTTCTCACTATATTAACTTATAAGCTCTTTTAATTACATATCAAACTGCGACTGCTGTTCTTAAACACTGCGACCATAGTCGCAGTGCTACTACGCATGCAATAAGGAAAAATAATCATACTTTATAAGCAAAACATATAAAAAACATACGTAAACTACAACTATAGAATCAGTACTTATTCACCGTTATTACATTTAACTTAGCAAAAAAAACTCATCAAGAAAAATGCAGTCGAGGGTACTACGACCATAATCGCAGTCCATGATCGCATACTATATGTAAAAACCAATTTAATAGTTCATAGGAGGATCAGACAACAGTCAGAAATGAAGAACAAAAAATATAAAATAATACATAAACTACGATTATACTATCGCTCTCGTTAAGTACTGCGACCATAGTCGAGGGTACTGCGACCATAGTCACAGTCCATGATCGCATACTATATGTAAAAACCAATTTAATAGTTCATAGGAGGATCAGACAACAGTCAGAAATGAAGAACAAAAAATATAAAATAATACGTAAACTGCGATTATACTATCGCTCTCGTTAAGTACTGCGACCATAGTCGCGGTAGTGCGACCATAGTCGTAGTCCATGATCGCATACTATATGTAAAAACCAATTTAATAGTTCATAGGAGGATCAGACAATAGTCAGAAATGAAGAACAAAAAATATAGAATAATACGTAAACTGCGATTATACTATCGACTTATACATTACATGCGAAAAAAAGTAAAATATAAAATCATATTATACATTACATGCGAAAAAAAGTAAACTGCAACTATATTAAAAATCATTAAATATCAAATCAGATAAAAAAAATTAAAGAAGCATTCAAATTAGTTTCGTGATTTTATAAAAAATGTTGGCAGTTTGCCGCAGTTATAAAAAGATAATTGTCACAAAAATTGAATAACGTCATAAAATATAAAAAATATAATAAACTATACATATCCACTGTCTTTTACTGATAGAGTAGCTTTTCATAAAGGGTATTCTAGTAATTTAACTTCTTCCTATAAGCGGGCCGCAAGTTAGTGGGGTGACAAATCTTGAGCCCCGTCACCGCAGGCTGACAGAGTTCTCTCAGCTGCAGGCTGATATACATTTTTCTATATATATATATATTCAAACTCATCTAATTATCTTTTGCATAAATACCTTTCTTAGGCCAAAGCACCTAGCTAATCAATAATTAGATTTTTTATTTTTCATAGATATATACATATATATATATATTTTATAAGGCATAAGAATGTTTTTTTTTGAACCCTAAGTGTGTAAGTGTATAAGGTGTGCATATTTCTTCAAGGTAAAGATCAAGACTAAATTACTTTCATAAATTTTTCTTCCTAACCCTGAAAATCAAACAAGTCATCTTATTTTGACCAAGTATAAGAAATCCTAATTATGATTTTCCTATTCCTTAAAATGACTTAAATTCTTACAAAAAATATATCAATATATTGTTCTTTTCTTTCAAAAAGTTTTTATATATATATTTATTTATTTATTTAGTCATGTCATGTTAGAGCCCTCCTCCACACTTATCTCATGCATTGTCCCAATTTATGAAAGAAATGTATAGATGCATGAAATAGAATGCAAAGAGGAAAGTTACCGTACACTAGGTCAAAAAGACCCATAGTCGTTTCAGTTACTAGCACCGATTCCAAGAAGGTTTAAGGCGTTGACCATTTTGTAAGATCACCTAGAGGGGGGGGTGAATAGGTGATGGCTAATCTAAAGGTCACTTATGAACAAATAATGCGGAATTAAAACTAAGTAGACCAAATTAAACTTCTTCTAATTTAAACACTTATGTATAACACAAGAGTGTTGCCGAATTCCCCTTGCGAGGCTCTGGACAAGCTCCTCTAGATTCCCCTTGAATGGGTTGAGGTGCCGCGTTGGCTCTCTTGGTTGAATACTAGTGTTAACAACAATCCCACGCAATTATATATCAATAAGCACAAGGGTATATATCATGCATATATAAGATGAACACAATAAATTGAATGCAAGATATAAAATAGAGACAAAAGAGAAAGAGGGAAGAGTAAGCAATCGCAAACACAAAGGGTTTGTTTCGAGGTCGAGCACACTTGCTCTACATCCCCGCCTTCGACACACGAAGGATTTCCACTATGCAAGATCCCACCGGATCTCTCCTCGGTGCCGTACACCTACAAACCCTCGGACTCCAAGTCCCGTACACACGCAAGTCCACCGACTCGCCGAGGCCGTACCTCGAACCACCAAGAGTTCACAACCGAACTCCAACCACAACGAGCACACTTGCCCGCTTCCTCAAAGTACAAAGAAAGGATCTCTTTGATGATCACAACTCTTGATCACCTAAAGAGCACTCTCACTACAACACACCTATAGGAATATCTAGCAATGGAAAGCTCAAGTGTGGTGTGAGAAAAGCAAGGAAAGACTATGGTGAAAAACTCAAAGAATCACTTAACACTCTCTTGATAAAAAAACTCTTCCTTTTGATTGGAAGTATTTGCACTTAAATCTTGTGGAGAAACTCTTCTAAAAGTATCAGAAAACTGCTCAAGAAATCTCCAAAATCTTAACCTCAAAACAGATGACAAGATCCCAATTTATAGGCTGCAGAAAATAGAGCCGTTGGGAATCTGTCAGTGCTGTCGGTCGACCGCCGGTCGACCGGCCAACGGTCATTTTTCTGACCGTTGCAGCCACCGGTCGACCGGCTCGGTCGACCGATCCACTGGAGCAGAGTGCATTCTCTCTATCGGTCGACCGGTCCGGTCGACTGATATTTCCAGAGAGCAAAGCTCTCTTGGTCGGTCGACCGACCCGGTCGACCGGCCACTGTGCTGACAACGTGCACAGGGCTGTGCACATCGGTCGACCGGACCGGTCGACCGGTTTGGCCTGTCAGCCAGTCTCCAGGTCTGAAAACAGGATTAAAAATCTTTTATAAAATCCTAAAAATACATAGAAATTCTACAAAAATAGTTTTACCAATATACTTGAAAGAACAAACATGCTTGCACAAAATCAAGACATGTTATATATGTTTTGGTCTATTTTTGTAACTTGGAAATATTAGCTCAATAACTAAAATGTATTTTTCCAAAAACATGTTTTTCCAAACTTGTTTTTCTAAATCTTCATCAAATACAAAAACAAGATATTTGAGTTCATTTTAAAGCATAGTGTGTATGGATATGATCCACTACACAATTAAGATGTAATATCTAGTTTTTGACAATAAGCACTAAGTATGGTTTTGGTTATAAGATATGTAAACTTGAAATACCAAAATCCAAGATAAATATTTTGTCACAAAGAAAAATCTTTTTCCAAATAAAAATTCTTTTCTAAACAAAATCTTTTATGAAAGCACTTTAAATCAAGAGTTCTATCAAGAGTGTGTGTGTGATATAGACTTGAGCAATCCACCAACTATCTATCCTTTACATTTTTACTAAAACAAAAATACAAATCTTATACCTAGACCCAAGTCTTCAACTTCTTGAAGTCTTCCCTTGAAGGCTTCTCATCTTCTTGACTTGGTCCAAGCTTGATCCAAAAACTCCTTGGATCACCACATGCAAGCTCCAAATCTTGTTCTTTTATCCTTTGTTGAGCTATGCACCTACTAAGATCTTGATCATGAATTTGTCACTAATTAAACACAAGATCATTAGTAACTATAACTACATGAGTTGATCATCATCAAAACTAGGGTGAAGAGCCTTTGGGCAACAATCTCCCCCTTTTTGATGATGACAAAACTCATGGATTTATATATGCATGGATTAAAGTAAAGCTTCAAAGAAGCTCCCCCTTAACTCATGCATACCAAATAAATAATAGATATGTCAATAAAAGCACATGACATGTTTGCAATGTAGGAGATGCAATCATATAAATCAAATCATAAATCAAATCTTTTGCTCCTAATTGCAGGACAACATATATGCAAAATACAAATCTTACTCCCCCTTAAGCAAGGAACCAAATACTTCTCCCCCTTAAGTAAGGAAATCATGAAATCATGCATATAAAATCACAAATTCTTCTCCCCCTTTTTGTCAATCATCAACAAAGGGTTCAAAGAAAAATACATCAAACAAATTTCTCCCCCTTTTTGTCAAAAATAAGGAAATCAAGGAGGGTAAAATACAAATCAATCAATAAAATTTATATGCGATATAAATTCATGAAGAGGAAGACGTTAAGTTAGCTTCCCGACACATATACATTACATGAAAGAGGGATGACAAGCCCTAATTCACATAACGTATAATATGTCATGCATAAGAGGAGATGTGAAGCTCCCCCTACACACGTATATCATGAAAAGAAGAGTTGTCAAGCTCCTCAAATTATAATATACTCAACATGAATCTACATATGGAAGAGATGTTAAGCTCTCCTTGCATATAGACAATACAAATCAAAAAAAATTTGAATTTTTTTTTTTTTTTTTATCAAAACAAAATTTTAACTTTTTCTTAGTACCAACAAATTTTGAGATATCAATTGTAAAATAATCAAATTTTGAATTTTTGATACCAATTTCAAAACACATTGCATAAGCTTATTATGAAATACCAATTTGAAATCTAATTAAGCTTAGCATCAATAATCTTTGTGCTTTAAAGGAAATACCACTTGTAAAATAAGCACAAATAGATAACATATATGTATGACAAGAAAATACCAATAGAAATTGATATAATTTGAAGACATTCATACATACAATCAAAATATGGATATACACAACATGAAGTCATATTGATACCAATTGCAAATAACCAATGATACAATTGAAAAGTAAGCATAAGTGTATACATCATATAATCTACCACATGAAGAATTCGAACTAGTTAAATGAACTTGTTTTAAGAACTAGTACGAGATCCTTCCATCAAGGAATAAGTTAAAAGGTTTTTCATGAAAGATCAATGAAACACAAGGCACTAAAAACACTCTAATCCATAAAGTCCATATAATTTTCAAAAGAGTGAGTGTACTAATGTTATGTGAAACATGACATCATGAAAATGACAATGAAGTTCAATATTCCTTGAAAATAACATAAATTTTGAAAATACGAAAATCATCACAAATTTTAATATATGAAAATCATCAAAATTATATTTCATAGCATATGTATGTTTTGACAAGACATTAAGTATACATACATATCCCCAAAATACAATTGAGTCCTTATAAATAGATTTGCATGAAAAGCAAATGACTCAAGAGGTATCCATGTATATCTTAATGTTTTGGCAAGACAAGCATATACATGAAATGAAAAACACATGGTCAAATCACAAGTCCAAAATGGGAATACAAGTTTGAAGATGTAATTATCATCAAAACTAAGCAATACAAGCACATCTAATGGGTTCAAATAGGCATTCAAGCACAAATATAAATAGATTTATTTGTAGCCCATAATATGTACAAGTATAAATCCTAGTGTTGATAAAGGTTAACATTCAAACTAATATACAAGTCATGAAGCATCAAATAAATTTTGAGAATATAAAAGAATTTATCCATATAATTGTAAAATACCAATTGTAAAATAGGATCATGTGTAAATCTCAAAGGCTATTTGAAGAATAACTAACTAGTATAAATTGTTTTTGAAAAACTAGTTAAAGATCCTTCAAATACATCAAATTCAAATGTTTTTCATAAATACTACTAAGTACATAAAAGTTCAAGCACTCATAGTCCATAAAGCTCCAAATTATATGTTTTCTTAAAGATGAGTGTTCAAAGGTTATGTAAATAGTATCTTCATGAAAATAGTCATTGAAGCCCAAAACGATCATAAGTCAAATTTTTAACAACAAGTCATGAAAAATCATTTTTCACTAAAATCAACAATTTTCATGGTATATGTATGGTTTATACAAATCTAACAATATGCATACATATCCCAAAAATAAAAGAGTCTATTAAATGTTTGCATGAAGGCAAGAGACTCACGGGTATACATGTATATTTATTAGATTTGAATTAAACATGCATATACATGAAGTAAATCACAAAATTGGCAAAACATGTATATATGAGAATTATCAAAACTAGATTATACATAAGCATAAAGTGGATACAAATGAGCATGAAGTTCAATCATATATATGAGTCAATTGTTTTTCACTATACATCTATGTATGAATACAAGTTTTGAAATATTCTACATCTACGCATGTAAATACCACATGAAGCACAAATCAAACAAAATCATGAACATGCTATGAATGTATGAAATAAGTAAAAGCATGTATATAAAATAGGAGTTAAGAAATTGTTACCAACTCCAAAGCTCCAAGTGTGGTGGCCTTTCCCACCAAGATTCCTTGATAGCAATGCATCCCAATGTTTGTCCATCATGTCCATTGCATTCGCTACCAAGGCACCAATCCTCTCACGTTTTGTGAGAGCCCTCACCTACATCAAAATCAAAAGGTGGGGGTTTTGGTACCCATGTTTTCTTGGGTCCTTTGGGTTAGCATTGTTGTAAGAAACCCAAAATCTATTATACTTAGCAAAATATAAGTATGGTTTCTTATCAAAACAATATTTTGCTAGATGGCCTTTGCGGCCACAATGTGTACAAATGTACACCTTAGCATGATGCTTATGAGTGTGATTGTGATCGTGATGTGCACCATAAGCATGAGCATGATGTGAATGTGCATGAGTATGAGGAACTTGTTTCTTTTGAAACAAGGATTCCAATCTAGTATGATTGAATGCACATGAGCTCAAATTAGAGCTCAAATTATCAATTTTATTTTTCAACTTTTTAATCTCATTTTGATCAATGTGTGCATGAGAAGCATGATGAGATATATGAACAATTTTCTTTTTCTTTTTACAAACATTTTCCTTTTCTTTTTCACAAATTTTTTCTTTTTATAGATTTATTTTCATGAAAAACAACTTCCTTTTGTTTTTCCACCAAATCAATCTTATTTTTCAAATCTTTATTTTCTTTTTCTAAGCATGCCATTTTATTTTCTAATGAATCTTTATAATTAAGCATGGCATCAAAATTCTTTTTCAAATTCTTGTTATCTTTTTCTAAACATGCAATGTTACTTCTAAATGAATCTTGTTCCTTATGCATGCATGCAATGTCCTTTTTCAAATTTTTATTTTCTTTCTTATTATGTCATGTCTCTCAAGCAATAATTGACAAAATGTAGAGAGCTCATCATATGACATACTATCATCATCGGATTCGGAGTTTACCTCAAGGGGGTTATCCCCTTGGACCATGTAGCATACGTTGGAGGTGTCGCTCCCAACGTCCGAATCGCTCCCCGCAAAGTATAGATCCTTTTCGCCAAGGGAGGTGATGATGTTCCAAGCTACAAAAGCCGATTCAACATTAGAAACCTAGATAAATAATCATCATTTAGGGTTGACTTAATAGCATGAAGGGCTTTTGCATTAGCCTCAATGTTCTTACCATTTAAGCAATATTCTTTATTAGTTGTGGCAAGATATACACTAAGGCCAAGTCCTTTGAGGAACAAAGACATCTTAACCTTCCAAATTTGGATGTTAAGAATGTCAAAGGTGGGTGGAGACATGAAGTCCATGGTAAGGTGTGTGTGTACAAAAATATTGTGATTAGCCAAAAAGGAGGATCTTTAACTCTTAGGTTGTTAGACCCAATATCAAGAGCACTAGCTCTGATACCAATTGTAAGATCACCTAGAGGGGGGGTGAATAGGTGATGGCTAATCTAAAGGTCACTTATGAACAAATAATGCGGAATTAAACTAAGTAGACCAAATTAAACTTCTTCTAATTTAAACACTTATGTATAACACAAGAGTGTTGCCGAATTCCCCTTGCGAGGCTCTGGACAAGCTCCTCTAGATTCCCCTTGAATGGGTTGAGGTGCCGCGTTGGCTCTCTTGGTTGAATACTAGTGTTAACAACAATCCCACGCAATTATATATCAATTAAGCACAAGGGTATATATCATGCATATATAAGATGAACACAATAAATTGAATGCAAGATATAAAATAGAGACAAAAAGAGAAAGAGGGAAGAGTAAGCAATCGCAAACACAAAGGGTTTGTTTCGAGGTTCGAGCACACTTGCTCTACATCCCCGCCTTCGACACACGAAGGATTTCCACTATGCAAGATCCCACCGGATCTCTCCTCGGGCCGTACACCTACAAACCCTCGGACTCCAAGTCCCGTACACACGCAAGTCCACCGACTCGCCGAGGCGCGTACCGAGAACAACAAGAGTTCACAACCGAACTCCAACCACAACGAGCACACTTGCCCGCTTCCTCAAAGTACAAAGAAAGGATCCTTGATGATCACAACTCTTGATCACCTAAAGAGCACTCTCACTACAACACACCTATAGGAATATCTAGCAATGGAAAGCTCAAGTGTGGTGTGAGAAAAGCAGGAAAGACTATAGTGAAAAACTCAAAGAATCACTTAACACTCTCTTGATAAAAAACTCTTCCTTTTGATTGGAAGTATTGCACTTAAATCTTGTGGAGAAACTCTTCTAAAAGTATCAGAAAAACTGCTCAAGAAATCCCAAAATCTTAACCTCAAAACAGATGACAAGATCCCAATTATGCAGGATAGAAAATAGAGCCGTTGGGAATCTGTCAGTGCTGTCGGTCGACCGCCGGTCGACCGGCCAACGGTCATTTTTCTGACCGTTGCAGCCACCGGTCGACCGGCTCGGTCGACCGATCCACTGGCAGAGTGCATTCTCTCTATCGGTCGACCGGTCCGGTCGACTGATATTCCAGAGAGCAAAGCTCTCTTGGTCGGTCGACCGACCCGGTCGACCCACTGTGCTGACAACGTGCACAGGGCTGTGCACATCGGTCGACCGGACCGGGTCGACCGGTTTGGCCTGTCAGCCAGTCTCTAGGTCTGAAACAGGATTAAAAATCTTTTATAAAATCCTAAAAATACATAGAAATTCTACAAAAATAGTTTACAATATACTTGAAAGAACAAACATGCTTGCACAAAATCAAGACATGTTATATATGTTTTGGTCTATTTTTGTAACTTGGAAATATTAGCTCAATAACTAAAATGTATTTTTCCAAAAACATGTTTTTCCAAACTGTTTTTCTAAATCTTCATCAAATACAAAAACAAGATATTTGAGTTCATTTTAAAGCATAGTGTGTATGGATATGATCCACTACACAATTAAGATGTAATATCTAGTTTTGACAATAAGCACTAAGTATGGTTTTGGTTATAAGATATGTAAACTTGAAATACCAAAATCCAAGATAAATATTTTGTCACAAAGAAAAATCTTTTTCCAAAAAATTCTTTTCTAAACAAAATCTTTTATGAAAGCACTTTAAATCAAGAGTTCTATCAAGAGTGTGTGTGTGATATAGACTTGAGCAATCCACCAACTATCTATCCTTTACATTTTTACTAAAACAAAAATACAAATCTTATACCTAGACCCAAGTCTTCAACTTCTTGAAGTCTTCCCTTGAAGGCTTCTCATCTTCTTGACTTGGTCCAAGCTTGATCCAAAAACTCCTTGGATCACCACATGCAAGCTCCAAATCTTTCTTTTATCCTTTGTTGAGCTATGCACCTACTAAGATCTTGATCATGAATCTGTCACTAATTAAACACAAGATCATTAGTAACTATAACTACATGAGTTGATCATCATCAAAACTACGGTGAAGGGCCTTTGGGCCAACACATTTAGCTTAAAGTCATTTCTATTCTTGGTGTCACGGATCTCAACAGCACTGTGTGGAAACACGATTTTTACAACGAATGGCCTAGTCTATCTTGATTTTAATTTTCCTAAAAAAAGATGAAGCCTAGAATTATAGAGTAAGACTTTTTGTCTAGGGACAAAGATTTTTCTTATGATGTTTATCATAAAAATCTTAACTTTATCTTTGGTGATCCTAGCATTTTCAAAGGCCTCATTTCTCAACTCTTTTAATTCAAAAATTTGTAATTTCTGAAGGTCAACGGCTTTAGTCAAGTTGAAATTTAGTTGTTTGATGCCCATAAGGCCTGGTACTCTAACTCAACGGGTAAGTGACAAGCCTTCCTAAAGACTAACCTAAGGAGAATCCCTAGAATCTCTTGAAAGCGGTCCTGTAGGCTCATAGAACATCTACAAGTTTGGTGGACCAATCTTTCCAGTTTTTGGTTCACAGTTTCTCCAAAATAATCTTGATTTGTCTATTAGACAACTCAACCTGCTCGCTGGTCTGAGGATGATAAGGTGTAGACAACTTGTGAGTTATGACAACTTTCACATAAGAGCTTCAAAGGATCTATTGCAAAAGTGAGTACCATTATCACTGATGATAGCACGAGGGTTTCCGAAGCATGAGAAAATGTTCTCTTTAAAAACTTTTTGACGACTTTGTTATCATTAGTTTTGCTTGGAATGGCTTCTTCCCACTTGGACACATAGTTCACAGCAACAATATATATTGGTTTCCAAATGAATTAGGAAATGGACCTATAAAGTCGATGCCCCAAACATCAAAGAGTTCTATTTTTAAATTGGGTTGAGGGGCATCATATCTCATTTTGAGATCCTTCCTACCATCTGGCATCTAGGACATGTCTTGCAAAATTTATAAGCATTTTGAACAAAGTGGGCCAATAGAACCTACTTCGTAGCATCTTTTCATCAGTCTTACAGGGACCAAGTGTCCACTGCATGTAAGTTCATGACAGAAGGATAAAACACTAAACTTTCATTGGGAATGCATCTCCATAATTTGGTCAGAACAGTGCTTAAAAAGATACGATTTCTCACAAAAGAAATACCAGACTTGAGATAATAACTGGTATATATCGTTTTTAGACCAATGAGATGGGTTTTGATTTGTGACTAAGTAATTCACTATATTAGCAAACCAAGGTTCCCTAAAGATAGCTAAGAGATTTTCATCAGGAAAGTCCTCATTTATGGGCAATTCATTGCATGGAGAATTTGGGATTCGCGAGAGATGGTCAGCAACGACATTTTCTACGCCTTTCTTATCTCGAATCTCGAGATCAAATTCTTGAAGGAGGATCTAATGAATGAGTCAGGCCTTGGCATCCTTCTTCATCATGAGGTACCTAAGCGTAGAATGATCGGTGAAAATTATTGTTTTGGACCCTAGTAGGGAGGACGAAATTTCTTTAAGGCAAACACTACTTTCAAGAATTCCTTCTCAGTAGTAGTGTAGTTCAGTTGAGCATCGTTGATAGTCCTACTAGAGTAGTAAATCATGTGCTGCTTGTTATCAATACGCTGTCCTTAGAGCGCCTATGGCAAATCAGAAGCGTCGCACATGATTTCGAACGGCTTAGACCAATCCAGTGCAGATATGATTGGTGCAGAAATAAGCTCTCTCTTAAGATTCTCCCAAGAATTCATACATTCAGCATCGAAAGTGAAGGACACGTCCTTAGCTAACAGATTAGTCAAGGGTCTAGAAATCTTGCTAAAATCCTTAATAAATCTTCGGTAAACTGGCATGTCCTAAGAAGGATCGAATATTCTTCACGCATTTGGGCATAAAAAGCTTAGCAATAGCCTCAACCTTGGCTCTATCTACTTTAATTCCTTTCTTGGAGATTTCACGACACAAGACAATTCCATGTCTTATCGTGAAGTGGCATTTCTCCCAGCTCAGTGTCAGATTTTTCTCAGCACAACGTTGGAGGACAAATTCTAAATGGTGGAGACATTGAATGAACAAATCTCCATAGATGGAGAAATCATCCATGAAGATTTCTAAGAATCGTTCTACCATATCAGCAAAAAGACTCACAAGCAACGTTGAAATGTTGCTGGGACATTGCACAAGGTGAAAGGCATTCGACGATAAGCAAATGTCTCAAATGGACATGTAAAAGTAGTCTTTTCTTGGTCCTCAGGAGCAATAGGAATCTGATTATACCCTGAGTAACTGTCCAAGAAACAGTTATACTCATTGCCTGCCAAACGTTCAAGCATTAATCAATGAAGGGAAGTGGAAAATGGTCCTTACAAGTTGCAGCATTAAGCTTCCTATAGTCAATGCAAACTCGAATTTTCGTGGGAAGTCAAGTTTGGACCAACTCTTTATTCTCATTGATTGAGGTTAAACCTGCACACAAAATACAGTATTTCTGAGTTTTATAACAGTAGTGCAAGTTACTCAATTCTACCGCATAGCAAGTGGCTATGCGGGTCGTGATCCACAAGGAGGGACTAGCGATGTAAGCTTTTAGTAAATCTTCTTTTAAGATACAAGTTGGGTTAAAGTTCTTCTTTAGTTCTTTAAAAGAAAAAGCAAAAATTGAGTTAAAGTTGAGTTAGAAAGAAAGCGGTAGAACAAGAATGTGCGAAAATGACAAATGGATTATATACAAAGAAATTGAAAAGGGTGATAAAAATGGTTGGAGATTGTGATATTGAAACTAAAGAATAAAAGAAAAGAAAGACACCTAAAAATTACTTACCTCTTCAGTGCTCATATACCTTGGATCTGTTGCGACGACTTACTTGTCTTTGAAGGCAATTGTCACGCCCCGCTTCCCAAAATACGCGGAAGCAGAGTCGCAACGAAGGTCGGCGACGTATATACGCGAGAAAAATACCTCACGCATACACGTTAAGCCTAAAGTAACCTGAACAAGCTATAAATCTAAACCAAGATTAATCAATAATCACTGCAATATCTCATATAAACATCCACGCATGATATCATATAAAAAGCACTGGAATAGAGAGTGACTCTGATATGCATGAATCAAGAAGAATATAGGAACAGGAATAAGAAGAGGTAAGAATACCAGAATAAAAGGAAGAGGACCAAGCTCCTCGCAATATGTACCGTCTCATCGAACACCTGCACAATAGAACAAGCGTCCAATATCTGGACGTGCAAATCCAGGGTCGTTAGAAAGCGACCTGGTGAGTGTGTGTAAAGGGAAAAGCTCGTGCATGTAACAGTGTGCATAAATAATAATAAGAATAACTGCAGATATAAGAAACTGAATAACAAGATCAATGACTGAACTGTAGTATAACTGATAACAACATGAATAAAGACATAAGACGACTATCACAACTGTAAACAAGCAACTGATGTCAAGATGTGTGTAACCTATCACATGACACTAGTCTGGTAATATATCTGGTCCTGGTTACAGTCATGTGTATAGCCATATGTCATAAGGCAGAATATCAATTCAGGGCATAACACAATGTGTTTCATTCAAACCATTCAATAATAATTAGTAGTGTTCTTTGTTATCTTTGTCCTTTCCCACCGGCTCCCACAACACCGACAGTTCACACTGGAGCCCGCACTTCCAGTAGAACTCATCCGAACTCGATATACGGGTATCATTGTTCGGATAGGAAGAGACCAAATAAACATAAGCTCAAGGTGTTATCAGCATACAAGTACGTGTGGGTGTAATATGCACTGAGAATGTTTATCACGCTAACACAGGTGGCACAATCAGGAGAAGCCCTACAGATTCAAGAGGTGGCCCCCACAAATTCAAGAGGTGGCCCCCACCACGTGTGTAGTGTGGCACTTTGCTCTGAGGGGAATGGATTCTAGAGGTGGCCCCCACGGATTCAAGAGGTGGCCCCACCACGTGTGTGGTGTGGCACTTTATTCCGTGTGGCACTTTGTTCCATTCAGGATCCACCGGACGCTAGCACGATTGTGGGATACATTCTCGTCATCCCGACACCAGGCGGCATGGTCCGCCGGACGCCGGTCTGACTGTGCTATAACAAGGTAACAGTGCATGGGACATGAGTACAGGAGGTACAGGAGTACTAGATGCCAGGTAGCAGTAATATAGTCATGCCAAGGTCCCGTAAAAGGTGTCAGGTGTACAGTCAGTTTGTTAACATTATTATAACAATCAATATCCATGTTATTTGATTACTGGGATGATACGGTGACGGTAACAATATCAGTACAGTGAACAGTAACAGTAACCGTGTATACGATGAACAAAAAACTGTAAAAGGTGTTACAGTCAACAATCATTTCCAGTAGCTTTCAGTATCCTGAACAATATATTTATCAAGTAGGTATTATGCATAATCAGTCACGTTACTAAATTGAACATGATATTTATTCAGAATCAGTATTGTAATCTTTTGGGTTATTCATATGCATCTAGTTGTGAACATGAATAATAATTGACATGCATGAACAGTAATTAAATATGAACACTATTAAACATAAAATAATGTCTATTAAAACAAGTTAAACACTCACATGCAATAATACGAAATACTCAATAAATAAATAAGGATCACTCATATGAAATAATACTGAAACACTCAATGAGAAAAATAAAGAACACTCACATGAAATGATACCGCAATATTCAATAAAAAACAAAGAACACTCACATGAAATGATACCGCAATATTTAATAAATAAACAAAGAACACTCTCCTGGGCTTATCACGAGTCCGAATATAGAAGTGGCAAATCAACTCGTTAATCTACATTCAATTTAAATAATAATTATAGAAATATTTTTAATTTGAGCCATTCTAAGTGATATGACTATAAAAATAATTTTACAGAGTCACATTTCAGTTCTGATTTATAGGAATTTTCTTTTTTTTCTAGATTTTTCTGAATTAATTTAAGCGTAAATCAATAATAATCATAACGGATCTGTTTTGTATTTTTGTTGGGTTAAAAATGAATTAAACCAATAACAATTGGGCCTGAACTGTAACTGGGCTTCTGAAATTGGGCTTTGAATTAATTTAAGTTTATTCTTTATTTTTTTCCTTTCTTTCTTTCTGTTTTTGCTTGGCCCATTGGCCAGGCCAAATTCCTTTTTTTCCCTTCTTTTTCTTTTTTTTGTTTGGACCAGGCCCAATGGATGAGCCCAGTTCCCCTTTTTTTTTTTCTTTGTTTTCTTTTTTTTTATTTCTCCTGGGCCTGGACCAAATGTAAGCCCAGATCTGTTTTTCTATTTTTTTTTTTTTTTTTTGGGTTCTGGACCTGAGCTTGGCCCATTGAGCCAGGCCCCAGGGCTTGCTCTCGGGCCTGGCCGAGAGCAGCCAACAGTTTTTTTTTTCTGGGCTGATATGAGCTCGGCCCAGTGGCTGCCCAGGCCACTGGGCCTGGCAACCGGTGCGGGTCTGCACCCGGTTTCGGTGCAGAACCGGCTGCACAGACCCGCTGGGTCTGTACAGCCGCACTGCTCTCGGCCTTTGGCCGAGAGCAGTGGCTCTCCTTTTCTTTTTCTTTTTTTTTTTATTTTTATTTACAAACCTAAATACCTACCAATACATATATACATATATAGATAAATTCCAATCTTTCACATTCTTTCCCCATAAATAATACCTTATACCATATGAATTAATTTAGATTGTTAGGGTTAAGTTCAAGGAAATTATTTAGTGGTGATTTATTTAATATGCAACTTATTTAATCCAATTCCTTTATTTTTTCCAGAATTTCCTTAAAATTTTCTTAATCTAATTGGGTAATAAATCATTACTTATTTAGTTTTATTTAAACAAGGGTGTTACAATAATGATTCCTGGAAAATAAATCTAAGCATGGTAATTTAAATTTTATGGATATTTTTTCTTTTTTTCTTTTTTTTATTATACAATTTATTTTATTTGCATATATATTGGATAAGATTAAAGTTCATTACAAGGAGAAATTCAAGCATGACATATCATAAATTATAATTCATTAATTATTTAAATCTTAGGGGAAATTTACGTTTTATAAGATGATTCTTAGACATGATAGATTATTAGATCTAGTTTAACAACTTAATCTAGATAGGAACAAATAAAATCATAATGCTTTAAAATAAAAATCTAACTTCATAAAATTGTTTAAAACCTACTTTGATAGATTTCTCCTTCGTCTGCTCCTCAATCTCCAACTGCTCCCCAACCTCCAAGCGGTTCTTCCGTCACGATCACGATTAGTTCCAGAACAGTGAAGGGATGAGGGAATGATGGTTAAGGCTTCTTTCTAAAACTATCGCTCTTTTTTTTTTGTTTTTGTCGTAAAGCAACAGTATAAAAGTTACGGTAATATATTAGGATAGAATCTTTAGGTTAGGATTTTAGGGATCAGTTGGTTAGGATAAAATCTAGGTTGTTAAGATAAGAGATCCCGAAATATCTCTTGAGATCTTTCAGTTAGAAATTTGAATTTAAATTTTTACTTTGGGTTATTTAAAATAATTTAGCTCTCCTTTTAACTATACGCAAATGTGGCATCATGGTTTAGACATTAGGATTTGTTACAAAGGAACGGAGTTCGAAACTTGGCATAAACAAATTTATATATATTTTTTTGTTTAAACTTTATTTATTTATTTTATTTTATTTTACTTTATTTTTTGGATATGAGTTAAATGGGTTATGGTGTATTAAAGAAGATCAATTAGGAATAATACGAACAATAACATAATAATAATAATAATGCTAATAATAATGTATAAAATATAATGCATACATATACTTGTATAAATGCAAATCAAAACATATGCACTAAATGTATGCACATATATTTATACACCTGTATAAAATAAATTATCAATAATAATAAGTAAATCTAAATGAATTAAATAAAAATAGAAGTACAGTATTATTAGTTAGGGGATATTACACTCTACCCACCTTATTAAAAATTTCGTCCTCGAAATTTCAATAACGTAGGGAATGATAAAATAGTCAAAATACAGGAAAAAAATTAAGCTTCCATGTCGCCTCACTGGGACCACCGCGATTCCGCTGCGCGGTCTGATCTCTGCTATCAGTTTTAGAATGAAAAGGCCAATTCAAGAGATAAGATCATAAAATAGAATCGATAAGTAAAATGGGAATCAAGATGGAAGTAAGATTACTCTAAAGGAGGGATGTGAATTCAGGGATATCAAAAGATCAAGGGATGGATACCCAAAGGGAGGACAACCAATTCTCAAGTGGACTCAATATCATCGTGTGAACCCTATATGTATATTGCAGTGTAATTATAGCTCGTTCAAGTTATCAGTAAGAATCAAGTCCGTTTTATGTCGAAACCTGGCTCTGATACCAAAAACCCTGTCACGCTCCGCTTCCCAAAATACGCGAAAACGGAGTCGCGACGAAGGTCGGCGACGTATATACGCAAGCAAAAATACCTCACGCATACACGTTAAGCCTAAAGTAACCTGAACAAGCTATAAATCAAACCAAGATTAATCATAATCACGCAATATCTCATATAAACATCCACGCATGATATCATATAAAAAGCACTGGAATAGAGAGTGAATCTGATATGCATGAATCAAGAAAAATATAGGAACAGGAATAAGAAGAGGTAAGAATACCAGAATAAAAGGAAGAGGACCCAAGCTCCTCGCAATATGTACCGTCTCATCGAACACCTGCACAATAGAACAAGCGTCCATATCTGGATGTGCAAATCCAGGGTCGTTAGAAAGCGACCTGTGAGTGTGTGTGTAAAGGGAAAAGCTCGTGCATGTAACAGTGTGCATAAATAATAATAAGAATACTGCAGATATAAGAAACTGAATAACAAGATCAATGAACTGAACTGTAGTATAACTGATAACAACATGAATAAAGACATAAGACGACTATCACAACTGTAAACAAGCAACTGATGTCAAGATGTGTAACCTATCACATGACACTAGTCTGGTATATATATCTGGTCCTGGTTACAGTCATGTGATAGCCATATGTCATAAGGCAGAATATCAATTCAGGGCATAACACAATGTGTTTCATTCAAAACCATTCAATAACAATCAGTAGTGTTCTTTGTTATCTTTGTCCCTTTCCCACGGCGTCCCACAACACCGACAGTTCACACTGGAGCCCGCACTTCCAGTAGAACTCATCCCGAACTCCGATATGCGGGTATCATTGTTCGGATAGGGAAGAGACCAAATAACATAAGCTCAAGGTGTTATCAGCATACAAGTACGTGTGGGTGTTAATATGCACTGAGATGTTATCACGCTAACACCAGGTGGCACAATCAGGAGATAGCCTTACAGATTCAAGAGGTGGCCCCCACAGATTCAAGAGGTGGCCCCCACCACCTGTGTAGTGTGGCACTTTGCTCCGTGTGACACTTTGCTCTGAGGGGAATGGATTCTAGAGGTGGCCCCACGGATTCAAGAGGTGGCCCCCACCACACACACCACCACGTGTGTGGTGTGGCACTTTGTTCCGTATGGCACTTAGTTCCATTCAGGATCTACCGGACGCTAGCACGATTGTGGGATACATCCTCGTCATCCCGAACCAGGCGGCATGGTCCGCCGGACGCCGGTCTGACTGTGCTATTAACAAGGTAACAGTGCATGGGACATGAGTACAGGAGGTACAGGAGTACTAGATGCCAGGTAGCAGTAATAGTCATGCCAAGGTCCCGTAAAAGGTGTCAGGTGTACAGTCAGTTCGTTAACATTATTTATAACAATCAATATCCAT
>JAVJIF010022105.1:0-14109 GCA_038442645.1 Agave tequilana
AGCGGGGGTATAATTGAATAGCATATTGTAGATTCAATTATGAATTATAATGAATAGCATGACTAAAAAATTATGAATTATGATTGAATTACGAATTATTGTAGATTGAATTATGAATCTTTGTGTAGATTGAATAGCATGGCTAAAATTATGAATTACAATGAAATATGTGGATCATATTATTGTTTGTGTAGATTGAATTATGACTTATAACTTGTGAATATGAAAAATTATTGTGATACTTGCTAAAAATTGTTGTGACTTGTCAAATGTGTTACATATTGTTTTGATATATTTTTAGATTTTTTTTAAAGTTATTTTCTTATTTATAAAAAATCTTAAATATAACATATATTTATTTTTATTAAATAAATATTAAATTGTGTAACCTATGTTATGCGTTACTTTATAACCTATGTTAACATATCAGAAGAAAAATGTTATCATTATGTTATGTCATTTTAAACATTGATATAAACATCCATACCTGAAGGGGATGAATGAGTTGATGAATGACCTGTCAGAGAGAACTCAAGCTGACGTAGTCTGTCATACTCATCTTGTGGTATCTGAACAGTAAGGGCACCACAAGGACTAGATGAATAGCAGAAGAAACAGTAACAGTGTCACCGATAGCCGAGATGGAGGAGCAAAAGGGACAAAACTTGTAGCACCCGACATCACAGCTAGTTAGAAAAGATATCAGTCAAAACACAGATGTGCAGTATTGGAGATAAATAAGCAGAAGCAGAAATAGTTATAGAGATCAAAAATCACTAGCAGAGCGGATAACAGGCACCAAAAGCGAAACTATGAGACAACAGTTGGCAATCAAGCATGCAGAAGGTGTTGGTGGCCACGAGTGAGGTCATCAAGAGTGTCTAAGTGTGTAGAAGTCGGCGGGGAAGCGTGACAGGGTTGCAGTAGGACCGGCCTGGATCAGCAACATCAGCAGAACAAAGCATACAGGGGCAGAACACGGCAGCTGATCAAAGAACAGAGCAGCATATCAGCAACATCAGCAGAATAGATCACCAACAGAGCATAACAAGGCCTACAAGAATGCAGGAGGCCTTCTACAGCGTCGTCGAGGGATGCAGGGGTGCAGAGAGCCTCGTTGGTCTTCGGCGAGACTTAGGATCATCTCGTTGGGCTTCAGCGAGGGTGCATAACCCCTCGCTGGGCTTCGGCGAGGCTCAAGGGAGCCTCGTCGGGATTCGACGAGGCACGCTGAAGCCTCGCAGGGCTTCGGCAACAGCCAGAGAGATCTTGCGAAGGGAAGATGAGGATGGTGGAGGTGTTGGAGAGAAGAGAGAAAAGAGGAAGATGGCTCAGGTTAAGGTTTGTTTTACTCTGATACCATGTTAGAAGCAAATAAACCCTTCGATCATTGATTCATTAGAGCAAACAGGTATATGTGATACAAGTGATAGGAATGGGCTAGTGGGTACCAACCCGATAGTCCAATAACCCGATAACTCAATAACTTATATCTAATAGCTTATATTTCCAAAATAATATATGTATGATAATACCAAATTAATGAAGTGGAGGGGTAATTAAGACCTTTGAAATTTTCCTTTTAATCTGGACGCGAGAATCAGAGAATCACAATACTTCCATGTCATATTTTTCCTCTCCTTTTTCAAGAAAAAAGGATAATTATCTTCATCCTATTCTAACTTCTCCCCTCGCGTTCTTTCATCAATGACGCCAAACTCAGCCTCCATTTTGTCAATTAACCAAACTCGTAAACCCATCAAATTGCTCTGGACTTCATCCTAAACTCTATGACAAGCTAGCTCACAGTACTTGTTACAGCCACTAGACCCCATACTTCTATAGCATGAAGATGAGATTTTAAGTCATTCATTACCTTCAAATTCATAAACTGAACACCAGTCAAATAATTGATCATCCAACCTCAATGTGATCAAAGATCTGCACAAATCTTTCTATTGCTCGAGACGAATTGAGAATTGAGGTTGACATGAAGTGACTACTTGTACAGGATGCATCATGCCAAACAATATTCAAAATTCTAGATCTTACTTCTCTTGTGGCTTTGTTCCATTAAAAATTGGCAGAATCTAAAAGAAGCCGCGGGCAATTGTGATTGCCAAATGACTAGTTTGACACCCCCCCCCCCCCCTTAATTCATTTTCTTTTTTCCTAAGTGCTGCTTAGAATCCCTAGCCATACCCTACAGCGATAAAACTGAGGAAAACAGATTACATCTCCTCTTAGAGGAGAATAATCCACGCCACTTAATAAACTCTCAACATTATGACTGAAAATTTAATTTCTTATAGGTTCATGGAACATCGATGGTAATAGTAATATCATGTTTATATATCAGCAGCATATTGAATAATTACAAGTGATTTTGCCCCCCTAGAGATAATATATTCTTATCAGCAACTATAAATTGTTGCCGAGAGACAGACCATTTCTGACATTTTCAAAATTATCATGCCAGATATCATACTCAAGCATTGTAATTCGTAAAGCAGGATCTAAAAGAAATTGACAAAAAGAAAAAGATATGGTCAATTCAATTTCCCAAATAAAAACTTCATCAGGTAGGGGAAAAACTTCAAATGACATAGAAAAACTTGTAATCACAGTGTAGTATGTTAACAGCAGCAACAGAATTACCCCCAACATGAATGTTAGTTTATACTGCCTTGCACTCACAGAATTCAGCATTGTGCGTTAGTAATGAAGCCACGCCAAACACAACATATTTCCACTCCAAATGCCAAAACAAGAACAGATGGTTTTAGTAACAACCACCACAAAACATGAAGAAACAAGAAAATGACAAGAATGATGCATTTCCTCCTGCAGTACTTCTATTGATAGTATCTTGATTCTTAAGCAATAAACAACTTATAGAAGCAACAGATAAAAATTGTATTGCTGACCTGAAGCTTCCTGATTCCTTGCAGTGCACTTTTGTAAGCCAAGAGAGAATACCCCGATCCAACGCCCAAATTCCGTAAAACAGTTGAATCAGTCAAGTCCCTCTGTCAATGATAGCACACGTAATAAGAAAATTATCTCTTCATAATATTGGCACATTAGGATGTGTTTTTCAGATAATAGAAGCAGCACAGAACCTACTTATAAGCATGTGGGACGGAGGAAGGGAGGGAGGGAGCTGCATATGATAGTTCTTTTGGCAACTTAAGTTCACATTACAAATCACTAAGCTAGTTCCAGTGGACTCATAGCTACTTCACGAGAACCGCAATGACTAGTGAGATTGAATAAATGCGGGAAAGAAATTGATAAACACCTGCATACGGGAGATGGGCAATTTCGTGCTAAGGCAGATAAACAGCATTAGCCAAACACAAATTGCCCTCGCTATTCTCAAAATCAATGGGATTAACTTTGTGAGGCATAGTAGAAGATCCAATCTCCCCGGCCTTAGTAATCTACAAAACATATTAATTATGGAAGTATTTAGTTCCTAAGTGAACTTGGAGTAAAATAAAAGCCAAATATTCTAAGAGAGTTTTGGTTAGAATAAGAATTTACCTGCTTAAAGTAACCTAATGAAATGTAGCTCCATATATCTCGATCAAATCAGTCAGAATGTTGTTAAACTGAATGACTGCATTGAAAAGCTTTGCAATATAGTCATGAGGCTCAATCTGCATGAGAAACAAGAAATCGGCTCAGAAATACACCACATACCTTGAAGACTAGCCCATTCACAGGCCACATCAATGTAACCTTCCACTGAACCAAAACATCAAATATATTAGCTAATGATGTAACTCCCTTTTTATCCATGCATTAGTCGTTTAGTTTAGCATAGAGTTAATTGATAAATGTACTGCATTTTCAAGATAATGAATAACCTATAATTCTGTGCATACCTCTGTAAAGATATACAGAAAATAAAAACACAAAGGGATGGTAATATACTTAATGGGGAGTGTATTATACTTAAAGGGTATGTTGTCTATCTTGTGCAGCAGTGAAGGAGAAATGGTCTAATGATGAACCAATGACCCTCCAACAGTGGATCATGAAAGAAAACACCATAGACCACTAAAACAATCACTAAATTGATGAATTATAGATTTGGGAAAATAATACTTGAAAGTTGAAGGCAAGTCCCGAAATGGTACAACTTTGTATTGAATCACTATGAATGACAAAAACCAAAGATTTTTAATCAATGGACCACAATCGCTCAATGAGATATAACAAATATTATTTGATGATAAACTGCAAATATTTTACAGCTATATATGGACAATAAAGCATACATATGTCGCAGTTATTTGTAAGACATTGAAAACTTTGCTTAACCTATAGAATTACATGATTCCCTTTGGACATACAACTTAAGTGTATACAGGAAATTTCACAAGACTTCAGGTAAATATGTGAGATTTGTGGGACAAATACAATGACGAGGGTAATCTTGCAAAATCCTGTAAAGAGCTCTGCAGCAACTAGTACAGCTTTAAGGAAGACAATAGCAAATGAAAGAAAACACTTCTCAAGAAATGCATCTCACCTGAATCAAGATGACAACATCAACCTAGGATTAAATTAAGTAACTGATGAGGTCAATTACCTGCCTGTTTTTATTTCTTTTCCATTCACTTGAACAATACTCGTTTAGGGAATGTGCCATGCAGATGAATTATTTTAAAAAACTAGAGTGATTTCTAATTTGATATGGAGATCTAGTTTATAGACACAACATAAATTCACAATTATTGATTCAACTGTGTTTTATCTAGTTACAATAGAAGAGAGACAGCTATATCCACGCACAAAAATAGAGTTGTGGTAATTGAATATAAACAAAAACATCCATTAAACTAAAAGGAAAAAAAGAGACGAATAAAAAAAAGAAAATTACTTAAAAAAGGGAAATATTAAAAAAGTAGAACAGAATAAAAGAAACAATATGAAAATACAAAGGAATCTCAAAAAAAAAATTGGGAAAGGAAAGGAAAAAAAAGAATAGGAAAAAAGAAAAGAAAAACTCTCAAAAAATAAAAAAAAAAAAAACATAATAGCAACGGAAAACTAAATAAAGAATGAAAATTATAAACAAAAGAAAAGAAAAAAATCGGAAAAAAAAAAAGAAAGTAGAATAGAATAAGAAAAAATATGAAGAGAAGAAATAAATAAGGAAAAGAAACGATCTGGACCAAAAAGTGAAGAAGGAAATCAAAATAAATAAGTAGAAGAGTGGAACAAAAGATAGGAAAAAATATGGAAAGAATCGAATGTAATAAAAAGGAAAATAAGAAAATCTAGAAAGAAAAAAAATAGAAGAACTGAAAAGGGGGGAAATAAGAATATTTACAAGAAAAATACGTAAGAAAATTGAAAATAAAAGAAAATAAAAGCAAAGAATAAAAGAAATGAAAGAAAAGTAAAAAAGAAAAAAAAAACCTGGAGGAAAAAAAAAAGAAAGCATAAAACTAGAATGGTATAATAAAATATAAAAGGTTAAAAAAGTCTAAAAGAAAAATAAAAAGAAATTGAAAAAAATGATCTAAAAAAAATCCTCAAGAAACTAAATAATAAATGTGGAAAAAGTGTAGCGAAAGAATACAACATTAGAAAATAACTAAAAAAGAAAATTTCAGGAAACAGAGAACAAAGGAATTGTAGGAAAAAAGAAGGAATCTTGATGAAAAAGAAAAGGGAGAAATACAAGAAATAAAAAAGAAAACAGAGAATAAAAAAGAAATAAAAATGAATTCAAATGAAAATCACAAGAAAAATTCAAAAAAAGAAGTTAAATGTAACTGAAAGGGGAAAAAGGTGGGGAACTATAAAGAGGAAACTAAAAAAATGCAAATAAGAAAAAAGAAGAAAATCCATTAAGAAGAAGATAATAAAATAAGAAAAGAAAATTTTATAAATAATTAAGAACATGAAACCAAAAGCAGAACAAAATTATGAAAAGAGAAATTAGAAGAAAAGGAAAACAAAGAAAGTTGGGGGAAACATCAAGAAAGAAAAAGGAGAAGAATCAAAAGAAAAGTTAATTATTTAGAAAAATGAAAAAAGAAAAAAAAAAAATAAAATAGTATTAAAAAATAAAATAAGTTAGGAAAAAGATAAGTAGAAATATACAAAAGCAAAAGAAAAATTCTGGCAAAAAAGAACGATGAAATTGAAAAAGGAAACGAAAAAGAATCTAGTGAGAAAAAGAAAAGAAATAAGCAGTGAAAAAACCGATAAAAACTGTGGAAAAAAGGAAAAAAGAAAAAAAGTAGAACAAAATCTAAAAATAAAATAAAATTAGAAAAAACTCTACAATCTGGAAATACAGGAAAAGGAAGATTTAGGGAAAAAAGTAAAGAAATATTGCAAAAATAGAAAAGTAAGAATTAAAGAAGAAGAATAAAAAAGGAAAAGAAAAGAAAAGAAAGAAAATAAAAGAATCATGAAAAAGATCTAAAGGAAAAAATACAGAATCCCAAAAAGAAAGGCTTAAAAACAAAGAAAAAAACTAAATAAAAAAGCAAAGGAAGAATGTTAAAAAATTAGTAGTAAAGTTTGTTATAATTTACAAAAGCCTGAAAGACCAAATAAAAGGAAAGATTACAGCGTAATAAAAAAACAATAGTCAAAAAATTAGAAAGAAAATAAAGGACAATTGATAAAGAAAAGAGAGATGGAAATAAAATAAACTTTAGTAAAAAGAAAAAAAAGAAAAATTATTCAAAAAGGAAAAGAAGAATTGAAACATATAACAAAATCAGGAAAATAATAGATATAAAGGAGGAAAATAACAAGCTTGGAGAAAAGAAAAGAAAAAAAATGAAGAAAGAGAAAAGTAAACATTAGACATAAAAGAGAATTCTGGAAAATGAAATTAAAGAGAGAATTTGAAGGGAAAACATGAATAGAGTTAAAAGAAAGAATCAGAAGAAAAAGAAATCAGGAAGAGAAAAATTGAAAAAGAAGAAAAAGATCAGAAATGAAAAAAAGACATCATGGCGAGAGAGAGAGAGAGAGAGAGAGAGAGAGAGAGAGAGAGAGAGACTTGTTGCAAGAGAGAAGGTTTCCTTCGAGATATGTTGAGGGAGAGTATTCTTTTTTCGCTAATTTATAAGAGAGAGACATGTGGAAAGAGTTTTTTTTCCCCCTGAGAGAGAGTTCACACAATAGAGAGGCATGTCGAGACAAAAAATAAAAATCTGTAGTAAATTTGGGAGAGAGACGTGTTGGGAAAAGATCTTTTTCCAGTAATTTTATATTAAAAAATGCCCTGATAGAGAGAAAAACGGGAGACAATTATTAAAATACCCTAATAGAAGAAAAGGGGCGAGGGAGACAAGGCTCAAAACTATTTGCTTAGGAGTACTTATTGCTCAAAGAAATTTCTTTTTCCTAAACACAAAAGAAACAAAAAGGATGGAAGCTATCACAATGCCAGAATACAAAATACAATCCATTGAAGTTAAAAGGATCAATAGAAAGTTTGGGAACACAGAGAAAAGGAAAAGGTAACATTAAGCATCTCTCATTTGCAAAGTTAGTTTTAAGTTATTTCATATATGACGTCTTCGCATACCTGAGGTACTTGTCATTTGAATTCACTACTTTGTTACATGATCAAGAGTAGAGCAGCAAATAACATAAAGCCTGAATCAACAAAATCAAAAGCTCATAATACTACACCAAAGGAATGCACTTTCAGGACAGCAAAGTTAATTTATGAAAAATATCTCTACATTGCTAGTATAAAATACTAGAAAGATATCAAGCAAAATAACATGGAGATGTACAGTCAATCAAACAGATTGACGAATGAAACAGTGTCATATCAACATCTTAACACACAAAAAAAAATTGATGGTAAATTAAGTAAAATAAGATGCATGTGAAAGATGGCAGCAAGAAATTTTATTTACAATTTTGTTGGTGACTAACAAAAAGATTCAATGTACAATCACTAAGTGATTACATTAATAAATGAAAGTAACAAGTAAGCATGCTGAAGAAAGCAAACATATAAGAGAACATCATGTGCTAACTTACACAAAAACTTCCATCAGACCAGAAAAAGAAAATGGATGGGAGAAGTCCTGAAAAGAGAACAAACAGATAGAAGTAGCAAACATGCCTGTGTCACATAAGGGTTGAAACCTATCCCCAAAGAGTTCACAAACTCCGCTGCAACATTTGGCCAATTAATATTAGGGTATGCAACTTTGTGTGCATTGTAGTTTCCAACAGCACCAGCACACTTCCCCATATCCGCACTTCTGTAAAAGTCTTCCCTACTTCACTTAGTCTGAAAGTGAAATTCGCCATTTCCTTTCCCAAAGTAGTAGGTGAAGCCGGCTACAAAGTGACAGCAAGAGCATATCAAAAATAAAATTCCATAGACCTGTTTGCATAAGCACATCATTCATCCCTGTAGCATAACTATGAATTTAACTAACAAACCATTCTTCAGTTATTTTGAGCAGTTAAACAAGCTATAATTCAGCAATTTTGAGCAGTTAAACAAGTACATTCATCTGCTTGTTATACTGATCAAAACAATAAAGAAAGTAATAGTATTACATTTTTGTTTTGTTTTTTACCCCCTACGCCACAAAGGATAAAAGGGTACTTGTACGATTTATATCACAACATCAAACTGAAATCTATATAAGAAATCCAGATTCTACATGCACTGTTAATGAACACGGACGCTGGAATATTTATCAAATTAGAGATGTCATAGCCCTGTCTAGGGAATTCACTTTTCTTAAGTATATCTTCAAAATTATTATTATTTTAGATATTGCACATAATACCAAATTTCAAAGATGCACTCAGTATGTCGCCTTACTAAGGTAGGTAATGACACCATAAACAATAGAAGATAAAACTAAGTTGAATATATGGCATTTGCAGGATAGGATTGAAATGACCATTGTTGAGCAGGTAACCGGTTGTCGGGGTCCAGAAACCAAATGACAGTTATAAGAAACTATATATCTTAATTGACTTCCCATAGACAAAAACAACAGCAATTTAATAGCTGCACAACTCACAGCAAATTGACAGGATGACACTTATTGTATATGTTTGTCTTTGTGCTAGTCTTCTGTTGAAAAGGAAATATGAAGGTACAGTTCAAGGCTTCTGAGTGAGCAAGCGGATGAAGAAAACCATGACAAATTTTATATGTCTGGTTACAACTTGTATAACTTTGATTCTATTAATTATGAAATAATGAAGGTATACTTGAATATAGAGTTTTTCATCAGTTTCTCCCTTAAAAATAATAATTATGATTAATTCTTGAGTTCATTGTTATAATATACCATACTAGAATTGTGAGACTTGGAATATGCACTATTTTCATCAACGTAAGTATCACATTATGTCATGTGGCTTGGTTTAAATTTTTCTCACTAAATTACTGATCTTAGTGTTTATTAGTAATAAGTAATTAGATTAATTAAAATGCTTAAAAATTAGTATTTGTCTACCTTTAACCTCAGTCCCATTCCCAAACAAAGTCCTATTCCAAACCCTATCCATACCCCCTAACCTAACCCTTATGCCTAACATAAATGGATCCTGACCCTAACCTTGAGTCCTATATATCTACACTAACCATATACACACTCCATTCCCTAATTCAAACCTAAAATCTAATGCCCTACACCAACCCTGATCCCAACCCTTATGTACCAATTTAGAACAACCCCATCCCTTATCCCGAACCCTATCTCTACCCAAAACTGATTCACAACCCAATCCTAAACCATAATCCCAATGGCGAACCCCATCCCTATCTCTAACCCTAACACATAACCCTTACCTAAAGCAGGTTTCAAATTGTGTTAAGAGTAGGAATACATAAAGAATAAGGGTAATGTTTGCAATAGAGACATGGTTAGACTTAGGTCTCAAGTATAAATAAGTATAATATGATTATTTGACTTAAGAATGGGGATGGCCAAGGGGCTTGCAATAAGATTTGCTTAGGAATAAGGTTGGGATGAAGAATGGGGACAAGGATAAGGGTATGGATGGAATCCTAATTAGTGAATGGGTTAGGATTAGGTTTTGGGTTAGGAATAAAGCTAGGGTTAACACATGGTAGTCTACCTATTCCTTTAACAGACTGTCATTCCCTGACTTAATATAGGGTTACATCGTGATGAGAAGAATATTTGATAAATTGATAAAATATAAATAGTTAATTAAAATTCTGCATTTCTTTTTTTAAAGTGTTGTGGCACCCACCCAAAAATTTCATGTTTTTTTTTCCTCATTGATGGGTGATGGACAAAGAAACGTCGGTCCTTCCTGCTTTTCTTTTATTATAGGTAGTAGATTCAGATGGGCGGTGGACGGAGAAATGATAAAGAACTGAATTGCTCTTGCCGCTTTTATTATACGTGATTGATAGGGAATCATTGACAAAACTCTTGAAACTGCTAAGAGATACTACATTTACTTGTCAATCATAACAAATGGAAACCTTGTCACTGCTTAAATTAACAAATAACACCTTATTAAAGCAAGCTCATTAGTTCAAACCAACCTTTTAACCATTCTTCTTAACTTTTCCGTCATAACAGTTCTAGATTCAATTCAAATTTCTATAATTTACAATCGTCGACAAGTTTCTAAAATTACAAGTTGTTGACAATTCACTATATCCATGCAACAATTTTCATCTTACAAAATCTAATAATTAGGCCTCGTTTGGCAACAAGATTTAGTTTCCCAAACTCAGGTTTCAGAGAGTCTGGGGCTCAAAACAAGGTTAGTGAAAGTGGCCCTTTTTTGGGAACCAAAATGGAGTTTGGGAACTTGTGGTTACAAGGCCTCCAAACCTTATGAAATTGGGGTTATTGAAACTCCAGATTGAGTGGAGTTTCAGAACCTGGGGTTTGTATGGGTACAAACCTCAGTTTCATTTTAACTTCAATGAAACCCCAGTTTGAGAAACTCAGTTGCCAAATTAGGCCTTAGGCTTTCATCAACCAAGTCATATTTTTTGATAAGTCATATTTTTTGAAAAGTGAACATCACAAAGAAACACCATCTGATACTAATGGAGATCTTATCACAAGTAAACTTTTATCGCCGTAATAATCCTTGAAAAGTTTGAGATATTTCTGATTCTTGTGAACAAGCTTCATCTAGGACTTAGGATTGTCAAATAAAGGAGGTCAAGAACGCACAATCTGCACTGATAGTAAAAGTTATTTCACAAAATGCAACAGAAATTTTCTCTTTCCCTAAAGAACTTTTCCCTATGAAATGAGACTAATATAACATACATCTCAGTCATTTCTTAACAATCATATGCATGAGATTATTGTGATAAAATATTATGTGTGTGTCATCACAAGAAAAGATGAAATATCATTTCAAATGTTGCAATTGACATTCAGTTATGCTTATTTCTTATATAGCAGCCAATTTTGAATAAGCAACATTTAATCAGACGAAGTTCATTTTTTGTTCTAAAAAGAGCTTCTCATTTATCTAAAGTGAATCAAATACCTGTCCATGGGTGCGAGACAACATGGAGATATGGGCATTTTCCTTTGCCAATTTACATATTGCGTTCAACAACTCGATCATCAAAGGGAATATGACAGTGTTGAATGCTTCCTTCAGTGCCAATGCATGGGCAAGATTATTTATATCTTCTGATGTGCATGCAAAATGGAAAAATTCCAGTACCTGAAAATTGAAACAAATATTACAAAGAATGCTAAGTCTACACTGTACACAAATATTAAGTATTAAATGAAATTTTTCGGAGCACAGGTGATGATATTTATATAAAGAGGAGGCATAAATATTATTCATTATTCAAGGCAAGGAATATCAAAAAACTCACCTGAGCAATCTCTGCATTGGAATTACATTTCTGTTTCAAGAAGTACTCGACTGCCTTAACATCATGATTAGTCACTTTCTCAATTTTTTTCACTTCCAAGGCATCATTTTTATTGAAGTCACTAATTATACTTTCCAAATAGGACTGGGCATTCTTGCTGAAGCTTGGAACCTCCTTGATTTCAGGAATCTGTGATAATTTTAGCAACCATTTGACCTACAAAGGTAACTTTTTGCTTCAGATTGGCATTTTGATTGGCTAACATGGCAACCACTAGCATAACAAGAGTTGTCAGATCAAGATTTAACCACGTGTATGAATACTTTTAGGTCATGTCATCAAATTATCTTCATACCAGTATAAGAAAAGATTAAACATCTTTTTTATGTTTTGAGTTATGGAGAAGAAAGAAAACTTACATATATAACGAGATAAACAAGAGTTTGGTTTATTGTCAGATTGTAAAGCAACACCAATAAGAAAAGAAATGAATTATGTTAATTGGGCTCTTTAAGAATTATTCATGCAGTGTCACACACAGTTTAACAGGAGAAGTACCACTATCAGATATTCATCTGAAAATATAGATATTCCAACTATCCACAGATATTTTAAGCACACTTTAAGCCTTTGAGACAACCTAAATTCTACAACAATTATCTAAAACTTGAGATATTATGATTCATTATGATTCTGGATGCATTTACATCATAGCCTTTGTCCATTTTGAAAACTGAAGAAGGATCATTTAAGTGATTTTTGACTATTGACTATGGCTCCTTTTATTGGTTTATGAATAAAACCAGTTATTTTCCCATTTCATTCATTTTTCTTCCCACAAAATAAGTGTTTATTTTTATCCCTATATTGTCTTGATTTAGTTGAAAGCTTCTTCCTTTTTATACATTTCTCGGTTCCTTTAGTTGAAATGTTTTTGCTTTATTCATAAAATGACTGCTCATTTGTATCTGTCAAAGATCTACAATTGAATCTTATATGCGCCGTTTTTTTTTTTTTTTTTTTTTTTTTTTTTTTTTTTTTGGGGGGGGGGGGGGGGGGGGGGGGGGATTAAACATAATACATATCTATTTATTGTTTGCAGCTTTCCTAGCCATGTCCTAGCGCAAGAAGAGTAATACAAGGATCTATTTTCTATAGCACTACACAAGGAACATGGATATTCAATCAACAAATATGCTTAAACAGCACCATTTATCAAATTATATCTTGCTCCATTGCAGTAAAACTTATTGTAGGTATTACATGTTAATCATGAATCCAATATTCTAGAGTCTAGAAAAACCCGATGCAAGAAAGCACAAAGACATGTACTCAGCCTTAAAGATGGAGATGAATAAAAATGTTTATTAGTCACCTCCAGATCAAGCCTAATGTATATTACCTCAACCATAACACGATAACGGATCAACCCATATTCGCTGAAGAATGGGCACAAATCCTTGACTTTCTGCAAATAACGTCCATCCAATGGTGATAGAGCCATAATGCTGAAAGACTCCAGATCAACAAGCTCCTCAGCGTGCCTACTCTTCATCTAAAATATCAAAGTACAAAAAAAAAAATCCTGATCAGTTATCCAAATATTGGGTATAAAAGTAAAACAAAATTGACAAATGAAATTAAGAAAAATTTTATCTTGGACAAAATATAAATTGTGATTAAAGTATTCACATGTTCAGTGGAATGAAAATCTGTAGGCTTCGGATTGGGGACTGCAAAAGCATTACACTACATAAATCCTTTAAAAAATTTAAGATCTAAAGCGTCATCATAAGGCCCTATTCACAAATTTGGATTTCAGGACATACAATTTTATGTCTATATAGGAAAATCTTCTAGTGAGAAACTATCTCAAAATAAGCTTCATAAGAAAACCATATAAGAGTGATTCCATAGATGATCCGAACCGTCCATCTTGATCTACATAATCTAGTTAGGCTATCAATAAAAAATCACGTGATTCTGAACTTTTTTACTCATGCATCAAATGAGATCTTTATTCTACAACGAATACAATGTCTGTATTGTAACCACTTGTTGCATGGATAAAAAGACCCGGAATGGCGTGATTTTTTATTGATAGCCTAAATAAAGTATGTTAATCAAGATGAACGGTTCAGATCATGTACATGATCGCTCCTATATGGTTTTCTCACGGTCTTCGTGTGAGGAAGTTTCTAGCACAAAGACCTATATATATATATATATATATATATATATATATA